>MU227639.1:4562155-4602680 GCA_018584345.1 Thuja plicata
AATTGGTTTGGAGTTTTTATGAGTTGTTTTGAGGGTACTTCCTTCATTAACTTGACCTATTTGAAGGTTTCCTTAAGGATGAAGTTGCAGCAGGTTGTCAAACATTTAATGCACCTGTACCCCTAAAATTTGGGAATTTACAAAGGGTCCAAAAGGGGTACTAGAAACCTTATTTTTCTGGGTCCTTCATTTCTTTGCAAAGCATTGGGCATCCAAAACCTCACAACTAGGGCTAGTAGTTATTTTTGGCCTTTACAAAGCAACTATTGGAAGATCAAGTTGCAGAACTATAAAACCTATTATAACATGTGCTATTGGACCCAAATAGTCAGAATCCATGCCTAATTTCATTAATTCACACCATTTCTTCAATTTGTCTCATTAAACCAAAAATTTCCCTTTTGGTGTTTTAGGAGCAACCAGGGATTGGTTGTCTTCTTGAGTTTGGAGTCTTAGTGATTGAGACCCTTTTCATTTGGTGGTCACATTGACTTGTAGGAAACCTTAATCATCAGTGATTGGTGATCTTTTAGGGAATTTACACAAACCTTTGTAGTGATTGCAAGAAGAAGGTTTTTGAAGAATAAATATCTTCGATTTTGGGTGTACCACCACACCTCCATTGCATCAATTAGTAAACAATCTTTATTGTATTACCGACCATATCTAATGTTCTTTCTTATGCATGTAGTATTAATTCATAAACTTAATTGTATGCAACCATTCATAGAAACATTCATGAAAATAATTGACACATAACACAAGATATGATATCGCAAAAAACTCCAATTAGGAAGTAAAAACCGCGGTGGGGATGGCACCCACAAAAATTCACTATCTATAGAATGGAAGGGAGCCAGTAAAGGTTTAAAATTGATCAATTCTGATGATCTACCCTATTAGGAGTATTAATATGGAGACCTATTAGGATCTACTCTATTAAGAGCTTTTAACAACACTAATGAAGTGTGCACTTAGTTAAGAGATTTACAATAGGACTATTAAGTTCACATTTCTTGAAAGGATTTCTTAAGTGTACCCACTTGTTAGAATGTGTACAATATGTTTGACTTGACTATATGCAATCTATAATTTCTGATTATAGATCCTTTAAATCTCATAGAATATGAATATCACCTATAGTGATTGATTAATACCTTTTCCTGCTCGTCGGTAGCCTGTGTTCTATTCTTGACATCTGATTTGATCTTTGTCTGTGCTATTGCATGAATTCTCTTGTATAATCCTTATATGCTCTTAGTGGCTACAATAATCATCAAACAACATGTTCACAATTGATTGAGCATCTATTTATACAAGTATTTGACCTAGTCTAGAATCACTCATTACAATGTTAACTCTTGATCCAAGGTATACAACTTAACCTTGATCCTTTAGTTTGCATCTTTTAAAATTGTTAAACTAATTAAAAAAATAATAATTGCATTGCTTTCTCCACACATAATGGATTTAAAACAAATCAAGAAGCTAAATATAAAAATTCAGTGATTTATTTGACGTGGAAAGTCAAATCCACTTTTTGCGGGATGTAACTTACTGTCGGTTCTTGATCATCGGAGTGAACTAAAATTTTGTTGGTGTTCCTTCATTGAACTCATTGTCAGGTTCCCTTCATCTATCGGGTTCGATTCTTTGATTGTTTTTTCGGGTTGCACTGTTGGTTACTCATCGGGTTCCCTTGTCCTTTTTTTCATTGGGTAACATCAAATATTGTTTGTTGGGATGCTTTGTACTTGGCAGTATCAGTAACCTTGGCATTGGGTAGTGTTGTGCCCTGTCTGTTGGTGTAGTAGAAACTGATGGTGTAGATCATGTTTTTCCTTGCATATACTAATGGAAAAATATAATGTCTTCAATTTTTATATGTTTTGAATTCCCATTTCAATGGCTCTAATGTTAGATTAGATGGGTTTGCATATTGTTTAGGGTTTTGTGGTTACCTAGATATCCATCTTACACCTTTTTCTAGTCTTACAGAAAAATAACACTAATCATAACATGCAAGTTATATGTAAATTTTTTTCCATCATTTTGCATCATGAGTAGAAGAGATCTAGTTGCAAGAGAAGTTGAAGAGTGAAAGGAAGAATCAAGTACAAGTGCTTAGTTCAAAAAGAGTGTATGTCACAAATAGAATCAAAGATAATGGTTAAAGGTGAGTCTAACGGAAGTTGGAAGCTTGGTAAGGTGCAATTGGATGAATTTAATCACATAAAGATTAAGTTAATTCAAAATGGTTTCATGATAGAAGAATCTTATAAAGTCATAAATTTAGGGAATGTAGGTTTGGATATTTGGAGTGAGTTTCCATGGTTTTCTGATGAATTTTCTATTAATTTTGTTTTGAGTCATATCCAACGTTATTTCATGATGTTGAATAAATCCTATTAGATTGACAAGGAAGTTATATTAGATATTATAGGTCTTTGTGGTGTTGGGCTTGTTCCGATAAAAAGTTTTGTTAAGAAAAAAGAGATTAATGCCCTAACCAACATCATGAGAGATCAATGAGCATTGAAAATTGATATTGTTATTAATATAATAATAAGGTATGTTTCTTACGATATTACTTACAAGATTTTTTTTAGAGACAGAGAAGGTGCAACTTTGGCTATAGTTGTATTTACAACACATTAAATGGTAAAAGAAGTAAAAAATTTGATTTATGTGAATTATTGAAGGTATAGTTGTTAGAGAACATTGCTATGAAAAATGAAAATGGATAATTTTTCCATTTTGGTTCCCTAATTATGTGTTTATTGCTTTATTTCTTGAACTCTCCATTGATGAAAGATCATATTGAATGGAAGTTAGATGTTCCTATTGGAAAACTAGACAATAGATTTATTTTCACTTGAATTGCTTGATAGATAAAGATTGGGCATGTAAATAATGTTTTATTAACCTTGAAAGTATGTGGCATTATGGCTCAGTACGTGGTAGTGAAATGGTGGTTTTTGGTTCTCCTTCAAGATTGAAGAAGCTGAAGAAGATTGATGAACAAAAATAAATAATTGAGGTTGATGATCTAGAGTCATCTGATAATAATAAAGAAAGGAAATATTCAAAAATAACTAAAGATAAAAATGATTTAATGATAGAAATAAAGGAAAGATGTGGCAGATCATATAATAGATTCTCAGTAACTATAAAGAAAATGAGAAAATGTGTTGAGGGTGTGCCTAGTGTATACAAGTATTGTCTTAATTGGGCTATTGCTATGAATAATTACAGAGCTAAGATTGACTTTATTAACTATGAACTAAATAAATTTGAAAATACATATGATATTTTAAGCAACTGAGATGGTTCATGGAGAAAAAGGATAAAATCCTTGCAAACTAAGTTGATTGATATTTAGAGACAAAGTGAGGATGTGATAAATACTTTTTGAAAGATCAAGGAGATAGTGATACTCCTATCATATAGTTTTTTGGTTTCAATGAAGCTAATCAGTAAAGAGGGAGAATGCACTAAGGCAGACCATCGGTAAAGAAGAGTATCAATGACACAAAACACTGAACACAAGTAAGTTACTGAGTTAAGTAGAGTTAGTCACCGAGTCACAAAGCAGAGTTAGTCACCAATTCATAGAGAAGAGTTAGTCACCGAGAAGATGTTATGTCACTAAGCAAGATCAAAGCATACTACCAAACACACCAAATCTGACATAACAATCCAATTTTGAATACACTTAACTGAGACGCCGAGTGGTAAAATCATTCATAGTATTCAAGACATAAGTTATGTAGAACATTGGGATTGCACTAATATGATTACACATGATCCCAAGGAAATTCGACCAATGATATTCAAGAATAATAAATGTGTTGGGAATGAAACCAACCTTGCACCACCTCACCTCCACCACAGAAGGAGAAGGATCTAATTAGGTTACCCTCCTTAAGATCATATAAAATGAACAAAAACAAAAGATGACACAGAGAGAGAGAGAGAGAGAGAGAGAGATGAAAATATTATATAGAGAGAAGTAGTTAGAGCGACAAAGATAAAGATAGAATGAAGAAGATATAGGGTGCAGAATCGATAAGCTACCGAGTGTAGAAAGAGGTAATGCACTTGTAGAGCATAAAGAGTCTAAACATCATTATGTTTGATACATACTTGTAGACATTTTTGTAATGGTTTTTTAATATTCAGGAGAGTAGAAATCTCATTCAGCGGGTAGGCCCTAACAGGTCTTATTTTTTACATCCTCTAACTAGGTACATCTCTTAGATGAGAGATTGTAAAATCCTTTAACCAAGTAGATTGAATAAGCATTTTGTACTCTTAACCAAGTATAATACTCCGAAAAGGGTAAACTACAAGAATTAGCTAAAATTGTAGCTCTAATCGAGCAACCTTATTCTGCAGAAGTGAAGGATTGTGGGTGCCATCCCCACCATAGTTTTTTCCTCTAATCAAGGATTTTTGCATGACCAAAAATCATGGTGTTATGTGTCATGGTTTTCTAATTTATGTTATATGCTTTTCAATGTTTCTTTGAATGATATTCAGTTTAGTGAAAAGGAATGAATAGTAGTTAAAAGTTTTAAAGTACTAATTTACCCCTTCCCTCTTAGTACTTACCTTTCCAATATTTTAATCCAACAATTGGTATCAAAGTTGGTCTCTTGAGATAAAGGTTTAATCACCTGAGAGTAAAGATCATGACCATGGAAAGTTACAAGCAATCTAGGAAGATTGATAGTCTTGAGTTTGATTTGGAGAGTTCACAAGAAGTGATTGAAGATCTAAAAAGAAAGTTAGAAAAGTCCTTAAAAGTGAGGAAGAAGTTATGTAGTGAACTAAAATCCACACAAGAGTAGGTTGATAGTCTTAAGACAACATCTAAATGTAGTCTGAATGGTGAAGTTGATTGTGCCATTTTAGAACTCTTGGAAAAGAACAAGAAACTCACCGAGAAACTGAAGTTGGAAAAGATAGACCAAGAAACACAAGTATTGAGAATGAGTGAGATACTTGACTTTAAGGCAGCATTTGAAAATGCACTGAGATTAGCTGAAGAAGAAAAAAGATATTTTGAAACAAGAATAGCCAAGAAAGACAGTGAGATCATGATGATGATGCAAGTACACTATAATATGACCGATCAACTAGTGAGTGCTAATATAGAGTCAGCCACAAAATAATTTGAGAATCAAGCACTAAAGTGTGAAGCTGATAGATTGACCAAGGAGTTGAAATCTAAAAAAAATCAAATGAGATACTAAAGATAAATGAAGAAAAACTAAGATCATTGGATGCACAGCTTAAAGGTCAGAGACAACCGACAGACAAGACTGGACTAGGATTCAATAGTAAGAGCACTACTGAGAAAGGAGAGTCCTCTAATCAAGCTAATAGTCAAGTAACTTCTACCCCACTAAACTCAAAAGAGCCTAGTTGCCACTAGTGTGGGAAACTTGAACATACTACAAATGTATGCAGAAGTAAAAGGGGTAAGTCACCGAGTTCACCCAAGTTTGATGGACATTGATATAATTGTAACAAGTATGGGCACCGAGCACATAAATGCATATCAAAGACTAAAAATAACACAATAAAACCTAATTTTGAGGGCTACTTCAATAATTACAACAAGTAAGGTCACAAATATGAAGAAAGGAGATCACCAAAGAGAAATGAAAAATGGGTACCAAATCGATAGAATATGCCAAGCAACTGATAGGGTACATCTATACAATGGGACTATAACACAAGGATATATTGTTTAGTCTTTGGAAGATATGGGCATATTGCTGCAAATTTCATGTTGTTACATGGAAATAAAAATAGAAGATCTTGGAGAAACCCTAGCATGGCATGCTTCCATTGTCACAAGCTAGGTCACCTTGCCAAAGACATTGGGTACTGAGGCAAAGCTCCTACTGAGAAAGAAACATCTGAGAAACCCAAAGTGAATGTTGAAGAAATGAGAGATGAGATGAATAATGCATAAAGAAGAAAGACCATGGATGATGGGACATCAATCAAAATAGTTAAAGGCACCTCATCCTCCAGATTGGGTGCAATTGAATCTACCTAATCAGTTAAGGGGTATGAGTAGGAACTACAAGTTAAATTTCAAACCTTAAATCGGTTCCTTGTATATGTGCAGAGATCCATATGAGCATACTTAGATGTATTTGGATACATAATGTTGAGCTTATGTTTCACATTTATTCGGTAAAAGGAAAGTAAAGTTAGGTATTTAGTAAAGTAAGTCGACAAGGAATTAATTTCTACTTTAAGACCATTAGAAATCCTATAGAAAAATCCATATATAGATTGCATAATCTATTATTGTTACTAAAAGTTTTCTAGAGCAGTGTGAACAGAGTTGGAGAACTGAGTCCTCAAGAGAATTCAAGCAATTGTAAAGGTAATCCTATACCACTTTGAGAATATTTGAATCTATTCAAGGTATTTGTGGTGTTTCCCTAGTTTTTTTAGTGCAAATGAGTCATAGACACAAACCCTAGTTCAAAAATTTTTGTATTTGACAAGAGGATATGGCCCCAAAATATTGAAACCCAGTTGTGGTTGAGAATGTTGAGCCTGTAAATTCTAAGTACAAGCTACCTCCTACAAAGGCAGCTCAACCAGACATGGTGGAAGCACTTTCATCCATTCTGGACAATTTTTTATTGATCAAAGACATGCAAAATTTAACCCATTGTAAGGTTGAGGAGATTTGTGAAGTGGTGATTGAATCATCTTATGAGAAGTTATGTGCGGACAGGAAACTAAAGAGTGATCATGTTCATCTAGAGTCAAAAGGTTTGACACATGCCCTACATATTCTGAAAGTATTCAGGATTGAGTGGATAAGGATGGTCCTTAGCCAAGTATACAACCAATGTATGTGGCTAGATCAACCTGTGAAGATCAAAAAGCATGTTTTACACATTGTGACTGGTTACCCGATTGGAGACAATCCTAAAGCTATTAGACAGATTGAGAAGATCAAGCTGAGTGAGCTAACCAAAGCCAAATGGGATGGGAGAGGGTCTAAATATTTCTACTATTGAAGACCCCAAGTTGAAATTTTCATGTAACATCATGTCCTACTGAGTATTCCAATCATCCCAAGTTGACAGTCTACCTTGTGGAGCTATTGATCTGGCTTACAAGATTGTAAATAAAGATATGCAGATTGATCTATGTGAGATATTGTTGAAACAACTTAAAGATAACATGAACACTATAAGGAAAGACAAGACAAATACATTGAAGTTTGGCTCGCTACTATTATGTGTATACTTTTACTTTGAGAACTCTTTTCCATCTATTGGAAGTGTGAAATGGAATGTTGATAAACCAGTCGTTTATCAAATCAATGAATACATAAAGAGTCTAGGAGAGAATCTTGACATTGTTATGAATGATTAATTCTCTAAATTCCAAACAAGAGTGCATCAATAATTTAGATTTCCACCTCAATTATTTGAGAAATATCATGATTCTATCTATTTCGAGGTAGACACAGATTCATTTATTATCAACGCAGTCAAGCCAAGGAGCATATGTCTAGATCATATGGGATGTGAGATGGACATAGACAATGCATCTCAACAAATTGAAACTCTCTTAGCTAAGCCTACAGATAAAAGAGCCAAGAGGTATGGAACATATGAAGAAGTTAAGGCTAAGATTAAGAAAGGTATCTTAGTACCTAAAATTAAAAGAAAATCTAGCAAGATGAGTGCTAATCTAACTAAGGAGTTGGGAGTTGATGATGAAGAACATGAGACAAAAACCTCTAAAATGGAAAGAAAGAAATCATAAGTATTAAATCCTTCATCGAGCCCCAAATCTACTAGATCATCAAAAAGGTCTACAGCATCACCGGAAGCAATGAAGAATTTTGCTGAGCTGAAAGAGAAGACATGTGTAAGAAGCAAGAAGGAAAAAACAAGACCAAGGAGTAAATTTGAGCTATCACCAGATAGTGACATAGAAACTAAAGATTTGAGAAAACCCAAATTTGTGAAGAAAAATCCTCCACCACCAAGAAGTCTAGATGAAATGTTAGACACAATGAAGAAGTATGGAACATTCAGAGGAATGAAGCTATAAAATTACAACACTCAAAGTAAAGAGAACAAGTTCAAAATTGAAGATGCAATTGTTTACTCTTTAAAAAAATTTAGATATGCACCGCTTGAAGTTATCACATTTTTTCCTATTGAGTTATACAACAACATAGATGCAAGATGGAAATATGCTATGAATTCTGAAAAAATGAGAGATATATCTCTCGTGCTAACTGTACCAACTCAATATGTTGAAGAAATTGAAGAGACCTTGAAACAAAAATATAAATGATTCCTTGTTAAAGCAAGGTCTTTAAGGATTATGTGAGGAGACTTGGAGCGATTACATTTGGAAACCAAAGCAAAATGGAGAGAGATATTCAACATCAAAGTGCTTGAATCTCAAGTTGAGCAAGAAAAGGAGAACATAACTGATGAAGTTTCCAAAGTTGATCAAGGTAAGAATAATCTTATTTATTTGACAATTGACACCGATGAATTTTTTATTAAGGATATTATGAATAAAGATCCCAGAGATGATACATCAAAAGATGAGAATGTAATGGAAACCAAGGACATCAATATAGAACAAATGAACATCAATGATAAAGATAATATTGATCCTACTCTATAGCCTGTATTGGAACAAGTGCCATATTATCACATAACTCAAAGTGATAATGATCTATTTTCTATGGATATAAATCATGTAGATATCGACTAACAAAAGGAAACAAAGAAGGAAAAGGGAAAGGAAGTTGAGAAAGACAAGAAAAACAAGAAGGATATAGCTACCGAGAAACTAGCAGCACTGAACACCGAAACGGTTCCCCCAACCGAGTCCATTGCACAACAACAAGAGCCCAACAAAGATGAACCAAAGGAACAAAATGAATAGAAGGAAGCCGGGAAACACCCAAATGAGAAGAAATAGGACACACTAGGAGAAACAAAAGAAGAAGGGAAACATGAAGAGAAGAAGGAAGAAAAAAAACACGAAGAGAAAAGAGCTAGAACAAGTACAACAAAGACAACATTTGATGCACTAAAGGAATCACATTCACCAAATAAGTTAGAAAAGAAGAAGAAATAGAAGAAGAGGAAACATGTAGATTTGAGTCAATTGATCATTTTACCAAATGTTGACCTATCTACTATGGACTATGATAAAATGACCAAGTATGCAGAACTAGTGAAACTAAAGGTGATGCAAAAAAACTACTCTAGAAGAGGAAGAAGATTGATGTATTAGAAAGTGTCAAGGATGTCTTATAGGACATTATCCCAGATGACACCATTGATGAAATAGAAGATATCATTCTTCAGGTAGAAGGACCAGTGGAGCAAGTCTGAAATCCAAATCAAGACACTACTAACTACATGATGAAGATTCATTCGAGGAAGGTAGAACTGAAAATGTTTGAATCCATTCTAGACAATATTGTGATTGATAAGGTATCACTTTCTGAGGCATATACTGAGATTGAGACTAAGTTGTCTCTTTTAATATTTCAAAAATTATGTTCTATGTTAAAATTTATCAAGGATATCAAGAAGAAATATGAGTCTGTTCAAACCAAGCTGACCAAGCAGCAGAAAAACATTTCTACAGATCCTAGTTCTTAACAAGTCTATTACTCGAGGTTGAAACACTTAATGGGGATGCAGGAAGAACTACAATAAGAAGATAATAAGAGAAGGATGGAACTACGAGATTTGAAAACACTTTTGATTCCATGTGCCCACATGGAATCTATGCAAAGACATTTGAAGAAGGCCAAGGATTTGGTCAACACCACCGATGGTACACTACAACATTTGGGGTCAAATTTTGATGCTAATTTGCGATGAAACTACCATTTGTGTGTATTTTTGTATTTTTTTTCCAAGTTCCTCTGATGTTCTCGTAATAGTGATGGTACCATCATAATTGCAACACCCATGTGATTATAAACAAAAAAAAAAAAAAAAAGAAAGGCTTATTTCTAGTTTTCATGATCGCATATTGTCATGTGTGAAGAGGACTGCCCTAACTTTGGAAGAATGGAATCTTGGTATATGGAAGCCACGAATTGAGGTAGGAATTAGAGCTTTGTATTCTCATTAAATCAATTTAATTTTAATGGCATTTATTGATTTAATGGAACAATATGAATGTTAATACTGGAATTGTTTACATCTTTGCATTTGGAATTCTTGATGACCCGTGAGCTTTGAGAGCTAGGGAATCATTGCTATTACTTTCAAGGAATTGTGTGAAGTGTTTGATCTCTCTTTATTTTTTTTGTTGTTGATATTCACTATGTGGTACTCCCCATTTATGATCATTTCATGAGGAAATGTCTTGATAGCTCGTGGGCTGCAAGGTAGGGCATCATGCATTTTTTATGAGCCCATTGTTTAATACTGGCATTGTTTACATCTTTGCATTTGGAATTCTTGATGACCCGCGAGATTTGATAGCTAGGGCATTGTTGCTATTACCTTCAAGGCATTGTGTGAAGTGTTTGATCTCTCTTTATTTGTTTTTTTGTTGATATTCACTATGTGGTACTCCCTATTTTTCATTCAAAAGTGTATGGCTTGACTATGCACATGAATAATTGTAGATGAGGATCATTAGTACTAGGATTTCATTCATTTCTTATATCTTTTTTATCTAACCCCCATATCTCTTTTCTTTGCAGGTTCTGGATCACATAGGAGCACATTGGATTCAGACCCAGGTCAAAAATTCATCACTTCAGGCAATGTATGGTACCCTTATTATTTATGTTCATCCTCTTATGTATGCATGTACTTTAACATATTCTTATAAAAGTTGGCTATACTCACAGCCTGTGTGAGCCCAGATGATTTTATCTTTCAGTTCCTTTCCTTGTATAGCTATAAAAAAAATTAGTAGAACAACAAAAATACCACATTTTTTGTAATTTTATCTCTAATATTAATAATATCATGTGTTTGTGTTTGTAAAAAAAATAAAGCTCCTTCCTTCCCCAAAAAACAAAAAACAAAATAAAGCTCTTGTTCTTCCAAAATAAGCAAAAAAAGGAAAAGAATTGGCCAGGGAAAATATGTAGACTGGGCCCCATCATAAAATGGTGATTATAGTATTAAAGATGGGTATAAGGCCCTTTTTTCTAATGGAGCAAAACATGACTAAACAATAGGCATATATCCTATGTTGTAACAAAGTGATTCTACCAAAGGCATGATGTTTTTCTTGGCTAGCAATTAGCAAAAGGAATCTAACTAGTGACCGCCTTCATAAATTCAATATTTCCCAACCTTTTCAGTGTGTGTTATATCAAGCAGAAATTGAAAATGTTGATCACTTACTATTTTTATGCCCCTTTTCTCAGACTTGCTGGAAACATGCAGTGGGCAAATTGAACATCTTCATGCCATTTGTGAACAATTTGTGGGATTTTTCCAATAATAGCCCATTCTTCATTCCAGATATTTCTTCTCATGTATTTGGCTCTATGCACAAGCTATGATTGTTTGGGATATCTAGTGGGAACATAACGAGAGAATCTTTAGAAATTATGCTTCACCAGTGGAAGTTGTTATAAAAAAACTGGAGCAATCCATTTCAGAGGTGGTTAATTCACATGTTAAAGATAAAATTTGCAATTACAAACTTCACAAATTGGGATACTAATTTTCTTAATTCATTGAATCTGATTCACACCCCTCCATTTATGATCCCAAATAGCAAAAAATACAATGGAGATCATTCAAAAGTTAGATGGATTCCTCTTGATAATCATTCTTTAAAGTTAAATTTTGATAGCTCTGCATGAGGAAACCCTGGAAAGTTTGGATTTGGTATGTGTATTCATGATCATAGGGGTATATTTTTAGCATTTAAAATGTATTTCTTCTAATGGGACCAATAATCTAGCTGAAGCATATTCTTTGTTTACGATTTCAAGCTTGCTAGTAATGTTAATATTAGGAAACTCCATATACACAACAACAAAAAGCATGCAATGATAGCAATAACATCATATGTGTGTGTGTGTGTGTGTGTGTGTGTGTGTGTGTGTGTGTGTGTGTGTGTGTGTGTGTGTGTATGTATATATGTATGTATATGTATATATGTATGTATATATATGTATGTAAATATATGTATATATATGTATATATATATATATATGTATGTATATATATGTATATATATATGTATGTATATATGTATATGTATATGTATATATATATATATGTATGTATATATATATACATATATATATATATGTATAAATGTTTATGTATATATGTATATGTATATAACAAACAAAGCACTGGCATATCATATGGCAGGCATGACTTGAGGTAGGTTATTGATTCAATGGCACAATATGAATGTTAATACTGACATTGTTTACATCTTTGCATTTGGAATGCTTGATGACCCACGAGCTTTGACAGCTAGAGCATCATTGCTATTGTTAGAATGAATTCAGAATAACTGAGAGGGGGGTGAATCAGTTATCCTTAGGTCTAGATGTTCCCATTTAAAATTTATACCAATTTCAACAACTCGAATCTTCTCGGCAGCAATAACATAAAATAACAACATACATATGCAGTTTAGTGTTCAGATGTAATCAACTTGCAGAAACTTAACAGTAAAACACAACATAAACATTCACAAAATTTAACACCAGTATTTAACATGGAAACCCAATATGGGAAAAACCACAAATAACATGCTATCAACTTTTCAATCTTCTGAAGTGAGCTCTGTTAGGATCCAACCCTATTAAAGGTTACAAAACATATTGCTAAATGTGACCCGGTTAAAGGATCTAATCACCCTGTCAGGAGTGGCCTTGTTAGAGGACTTAGAACATTCCACCTGAATGTCTCCTTGCTAGAAGGATTTATACAATGACTGTTAGGTCAACCTAGTTAAATGATTTTGACTCATACAATGGTTAGAAAGTAATTAGCATGTGTGATCTGATACATACAACTTACTTTGCAAATCTAGATCCAATTCAGCTCTAATTCTAATTCACTGAGTGGCCTCCATTCTCATTTCAATCTTCAGATCTTCTTGGAAATCCATCAAGCAATCCCTTATGCAACTCTTTGCTTATCTGCTCAGCCTTCTTTCTTAGATCAAGCCAATCAGTCAATTAACTATGCAATCCTCTTGCGTGCACACATACTTCATGAATAACCCCTTTAGGTTATCATATACCTCTTCATCTAGGTAAAATAAATATTTTACTTCTTAATCAAGATCATAGATCTTAGGTTAGGTCATATCCAATGGATCTTTCCATCATTATATTTAATTTACTTCTCCAAAGCAATCACTAATTGAATCTTTGATCCATGCATTAATTATGGTTACTCATGCATTCACATAGTGTGGATCAATCATGTTAATCCTTAATTAACTTTACATATCTCAATAAAATCAACTAAGTCAGCCAGAGATCTCAAATCTCAACAATTACCAAAATACTGCTGCTCGGCTAACACTATGTTTCCTCAAAAATTTACTGACACCCTGTCGACACTAGAAATTATGCTCAGCATACACTAGTGCTCGGTTGACACAAACTTTCTCGGCACAAATTGTTCTCAGTAAACTATCATACACTAGTGCTCAGTCGACACAAACTTGCTCAGCACAAACTATTCTCAGTAAACTATCATTTAAAGATAAACAACACATAACTTTGCCAATGTGCCAACTGATCAAGTACCCTTGTGATTTTTGATAACTCAACCATTCCACTTGGTCTTCTTGTTAAATCTCCTTCATCAATCAATAGATATGGTACTCAAACATATAGCAATAGTCTTACCAATTAATGTTTGATATCAATGAAAAAACAATCATTTTTTCCATTGTAGCTTTCCAATAATCTCCCTCATTGGCATTGATGGAAACACTAAACAATAAAACAATAATTTTCCAACCATAGTTACCATACAATCCAAAAATTCTGCCTATGTCCTTGATATGAACAAATCTTCATTAATGTCTTTAGTTTCAAACTGATTCTTATCTTGTAAAAATTTTCTCCCTTTGTGTCTATTATCACACTGAAATCTTTTTGTTTCTATTCATCTGGAGAGTTCCTCTTTCATTAATCTTTCCCTCTTTGACAACAATCTCTTTTTTTTTGTAATCTCTTCCCTTTTCTTAGTAAACTTCTCCCTTTAACTTTCTCAATATTTTATCCCTCTTTGACAACAATGCCAAAGACATTGACAACTTCATCATGCAGATTCGTCTGTTCTAAACTCTTTATCATGATGTTCTTGTCATCTTTCTTATGATTAATCCTCTTTTCTGTCTTTGTCTATCTTTCACAGCTTTAGGCAGCATCCTAAAGTGTGACTGCATGTGCATCAATGTGTCAAATATTTTGAGTATAACATTTTATGCAACAATACCATTTTGAACTAATTAGCCTCAGTTAGGGGAATCACCCCTAATTTACCTCGAAAATACTCATGAGAATCCTTGGGTAGTGCCTTTGTAAATATGTCTGCTAACTGTTCTTTAGTATTCACATATTCCAGTCTCACTTCCTTTTTCTGAACTAGCTACCTCAAGTAATGATACTTGATAGCTATATGCTTTTTCTTAGAGTGCATCACAGGGTTCATAGAAATATTAATGGAACTCATGTTATCACAATATATGACAACTAGTTCTATGATCTCTTCTTTCATACCTTTCAGTAGTATCTTCAACCACACAATATTAGAAAAATTGACTACTACTGCCACATACTTGGCTTCAGCTATAGATTGTGAGGTGCAATTATGTTTCTTGCTTGTCCATGAAATTAATCTTTTTCCCAAAAGAAATGCTCCTCCTGTGGTTCTTTTCCTGTCATCTACATTTCCAGCCCAATCAAAATCAGTATAAACTCTGAGCTTAAATTTTTCATTTATTTTGTAATACAAACCATATTCATCTGTTCCTTTCAAATATCTCAGAATTATTTTTACTGCCATCATATGAGTTTCTTTGGGGTTGGAAGAAAATCTTGCAACAATACCAACAACCAGTGCAATATCAGGTCTATTGTGTACAACATATTGTAGCTTTCCAGTCATTGATCTGTAAAGGGTTTGATTTGCTTCTTTTGTATCATCATTCTTTGTTAACTTCTATCTAGTAGCCATGTGTGTACTTATCAGTTTTGACTGTTCCATTCCAAAAGTTTTTAGTATCTTCTTGACATATTTTGATTGAGTAATATAGATAGCATTCTTCATCCAATATATTTGTAAGCCAACAAAAAAATTTATCTCGCCAAACATAGACATTTCAAATTCAGTTTGCATCTCTTTTGCAAATACTTGGCATAACACATCTGGTCCACTACATATAATGTCATCAACAAAAATTTCAGCCAATAAAGTACCTTTACATTTCTCTATCTTCAAATATAGATTATTGTTGTCATTGGTTCTTGCAAATCCAATCTTTATCAAGTATTTGTGCAATCTATCATACCATGCTCTTGGCGCTTAGTTCAATCCATATAGCACTTTGTGTAACCTGCAAACCATGTTCCTCTTACTTGGGTCTACAATCCATCAGCTTGTTCAATGTAAACTTCTTCTTCTAATATTCCATTTAGGAATGTTGACTTCACATCCATCTAATAAACTTTAAAACCTTTGTAGGTTGCATATGCAAGTAATGTTCTTACTCCTTCTAATCTTGCAATTGGGGTGAATGTTCTCCATAATAAATTCCTTCCTCTTGTGCATAACCTTTGCATACCAGTCTAGCTTTGTTTCTTATTACCTCTCCATGTTCATTCAGCTTATTTCTGAATACCCACTTAGTACCAATAACAATCTTGTCATTTGACCTAGGTACAAGTGTCCAAGTCTTATTCTTCTAAATTTGTTCAATTTCTTCATTCATGGCTTGTATCTAGTCTTCATTGTCTAAAGCATCTTTTACTATTTTAGGCTCAAAATCACATAACAAGCATGTACCATCTCTCAACTTTATTCTTGTCATGACTGTAGAATCCTTTGATCCTATGATTTGATTAGGTTTATGGTGCCTCCTCACATACTTTACTAGAGTAGGTTCTCTTTCTACTTTAGGTTGATCATTCACGTTCAATTCAGGTTGATTATGTGACTCAACATCTCCATCAGATAGCTCAAAAATTACCTCCTGTTGCCCAGCATCCTCATTCTGTGACTCGTCAAGTGCTAGATATTTATCGGCAACATCATTCTCAGGTTCAATTAATGTATTAGAATCTTCCTTATCCATATAGATGAATGATTTGTAACTCTCAGGTTCCTGTGTGCTTTCAACTTCATTTCTTTCTACATACTCATCAATTCTAACATTTGCACTTTCCAAAATTTTTTTAGTGTTAGAATTCAAACACTTATACGCTTTACTCTTAGTTGAATAACCAAGAAATATTCTTTCCTCACCTTTAGCATCAAGTTTTCCATTTATGTTATCCTTCAATATTAAACATTTTCTTCCAAAAAATTTGAAATATTTTACATTAGGTGCATATCCATACCAAAGCTCATAAGGTGTAGTAGTATTACCTTTCTTTACTTGTACTCTATTCAGGGTATAGATTATTGTACTTATAGCTTCTCTCCAATATTTATGTGCAACATTTTTCTCCAGCATTAATGTTTTGGAAAAGTCTGTGATAGATCTGTTTCTTCTCTCAACTATACCATTCTGTGGTGGTGTTCTAGGTGCGGACATCTATCTTTTTATTCCTCATTCATTGCAGAACCTGTTAAACTCATTAGAAATAAACTCACCTCCTCTGTCAGATCTCAAACATTTAAGACTTTTACCTATCTCTTTTTCAACTTTTGCCAAGTACCATTTAAATAACTGGAATGCATTAGATTTTTCTTTAAGAAACATAACAGTCATCATTCTTGAGTAATCATCAACAAATAGAATAAAATGTTTATCTCCACAGTAAATTTTCTCACCAATGGGACCAAAAAGGTCAGTATGAAATAATTCTAGTAATTCCTTAGAAGTATGAGTCTTGCTCTTAAAACTAGATTTAGCCATCTTTCCTAATTGACATTGCTTACACATTGTATTTTCCGGTTTCTTTAACTTAGGCTACCCTCTAACCTTTTTAAATTTTCTTATGCTTACCAAGTTAGAAAAGTTCACATTACACAACCTTTTATGCCATAACCAAACATCATTATATTGTGAAAACAAGCATGTCTCATCAGCTAAATCCAGATAAAGAAAGTTACCTTTTGTTTGCTCACCACTTCCAACTAGTTCTCCAGTGGCATCATAGATCTTTGTTTTTATGTGGTGGAATTGAACTCTATAACCAGAATTATTTAGTTGTGCAACACTCAATAAATTATAGTTAAGGTCATCAACCCAATATACATTGTCACATCTGATCTTGTGAGTCAAGTTAATTGATCATTTCCCTTTAACAAGACATGGTGCATCATTACCAAATTTAACATAACCGCCATTAAACTTATCTAGGGTCTCAAATTTATCTTTATCACTAGTCATGTGATGTGAAAAACCACTGTCAATAATCCAATGGTCACATTTACTCATATAAGAAATTAATGCAGTTTTCTCATCATCATCATAATCATCTTTCATAGCAACATACACAACTTCTATATCATTTTCATTAGATTTTTCAAATCATTGTCAGAATCTTCTTCAGCTATATAGAAATATTTCTTACCTTTGTCTTTGTAATCCTTATACTTTTTTAAGTCTCGGCCATCCTTTCTATCTTTGTACTTTTTGTCTCTTCTTTCATCTTTGTCATTCTTATCAGGACATCTAGCAGCAATATGACCAACTTTGTTACATGAAAAACAAATGATAGGAAGTTTACCTTTGAATTTTCCTTTTCCTCTAGATAGTCTTCTTTCCATAAGTGCTTCAAGTTCTTCCAAATCATCATCATTAGTGTCGCTATCATTATTCACACATTTATTTCCTTTCTTTGATTTGTTAAGGACCAACTAGGATCTGAATGCATATTCAATAGCTTGTGGAGTGTATTTGTCAAAATTTGACATTTCAAATGCAGTAAGTCTTCCTACCAGACCTTCCAAAGTCAAATTATTATTAGGAGTACATCTTAACTCTTGAATTTTAGAGACTCTAATAACATATACAAGAATAAGTGTTCTCGGTACCTTGCTCATAATGGTGTTATGATCAATGGTTCCCTTAGCTCCTCTAAATGCATTTACAAATTCCTTTATCCTACCATAATATTGAACTATATTTTCTCCTTCTTGTATTTTCATTTCATCAAACTTACCTCTTAAGCTTTCAGATTTGGCTCTTAGTACATTTTTGTCACCTCCATAGATGGTTGCAAGGACATCCCACATTTTCTTTGTAGTTGTACAATTAATTATGTCTTCAAACTCATGATAGTTCAGAGATGATGCAATCTCTAGCATTACTTGATTGTGCTACTACTTTTCTCTTAACTGTATAGCTATGGCAGGTGCAGTGGGGGCTACATAATCATGTTCAACATAGTGCTTAGCAGCATCACCAATACCAGCCTGATGCAATTTCATCAAACTCCACCATGCAGGTAAATTATCTTTGTTCAACTTCGGTACCTCCTTTTTACACATCTTGATCTTTTGCTCCAAGTACCTTCAAACTATTTTCAAGAGACCAATGCTCTGATACCAATTGTTAGAATGAATTCAGAATAACTGAGAGGGGGGGTGAATCAATTATCATCAGGTCTAGATGTGCCCATTTAAACTTTATACCAATTTGAACAGCTCAGATCTGCTCGGTAGCAATAACATAAAATAACAACATACATATGCAGTTTACTGTTGAGATGTAATCGGCTTGCAGAAACTTAATAGTAAAACACAACATAAAAATTCACACAAGTTAACACCATTATTTAACATGGAAACCCAATATGGGAAAAACCACCAATAACATGCTATCAACTTTTCACTCTTCTAAAGTGAGATCTGTTAGGAGCCAACCCTGTTAAAGGTTACAAAACACATTGCTAAATGTGACCTGGTTAAAGGATTTAATCACCCTATCAGAAGTGGCCTTGTTAGAGGACTTAGAACATTCCACCTGAATGTCACCTTGCTAGAAGGATTTATACAATGACTGTTAGGTCAACATGGTTAAAGGATTTTGACTTATACAATGGTTAGAAAGTAATAAGAAGGTGTGATCTGATACATACAACTTACTTTGCAAATCCAGATGCAATTCATCTCTATTGCTAATTCACTGAGTGGCCTCCATTCTCATTTCAATCTTTAGATCTACTTGGAAATCCGTCAAGCAATCACTTATGAAACTCACTGCTTCTCTACTCAGCCTTCTCTCTTAGATCAAGCCAATTAGTCAATCAAATATGCAATCCTCTTGCATGCATACATACTTCATGAATAGCCCCTTTAGGTTATCATATAACTCTTCATCTAGGTAAAATAAATCTTTTTCCACTTAATCAAGATCGTAGATCTTAGGTTAAGTCAGATCCAATAGATCTTTCCATCATTACATTTAATTTACTTCTCCAAAGAAATCACTAATTGAATCTTTGATCCATGCATTAATTACGGTTACCCATGCATTTACATAGTATGGATCAATCGTGCTTATCCTTAATTAACTTTACATATCCCAATAAAATAAACTAAGTTGGCCAAATATCTCAAATCTCAACAATTACCAAAATATTGCTACTCGGCCAACACTACGTTTCCTCAGCAATTTACTGATGCTTGATCGACACTAGAAATTACGCTCGACATACATTGGTGCTCGGTCAACACAAACTTTCTCGGCACAAACTGATCTCAGTAAACTATCATTGAAAGATAAATAACACATTACTTTGCCAATGAGCCAACTGATCAAGTACCCTTGTGATTTCCCATAACTCAACCATTCCACTTGGTATTCTTGCTAAATCTCCTTCATCAATCAAGAAATATGGTACTCAAATAGATAGCAATAGTCTTACCAATTAAGGTTTGACATCAATGTCAAAACAACAATTGTTTCCAATGTAGCTTTCCAACAATCTTTCCAACAACTATTACCTTCAAGTCATTGTGTGAAGTGTTTGATCTCTCTTTATTTGTTTTTTTATTGATATTCACTATGTGGTACTCCCCGTTTATGATCATTTCATGAGGAAATGTCTTGATGGCTCCCAGGTTATAAGCTAGGGAATCATGCATTGTTTATGAGCTCACTGTTTAATACTGGCATTTTTTACATCTTTTAATTTGCAATGCTTGATGACCCACAACCTTTGAGAGCTAGGGCATCATTTCTATTACCTTCAAGGCATTGTGTGAAGTGTTTGATCTCTCTTTATTTTTTTTTGTTGATATTCACTATGTGGTACTCCTCGTTTATGATCATTTCTTGAGGAAATGTATTGATGGCTTGCGGGCTACAAGCTAGGGCATCATGCATTATTTATGAGCTCACTATTTAATACTGACATTGTTTACATCTTTGCATTTGGAATGCTTGATGACCCGAGAGGTTTGAGAGCTAGGGCATCATTGTTATTACCTTCAAGGTATTGTGTGAAGTGTTTGATCTCTCTCTTTTTTTTTTTTGTTGATATTCACTATGTGGTACTCCCCATTTATGATCATTTCATGAGGAAATGTCTTGATGGATTGCGGGCTGCAAGCTAGGGCATCATGTATTTTTTAGGAGCTCACTGTTTAACTGGCATTGCTTGCATCTTTGTATTTGGAATGCTTGATGACCCGTGAGCTTCAAGAGCTAGGGCATCATTGCTATTACCTTCAAGGTATTGTGTGAAGTGTTTGATCTCTCTTTATTTGTTTTCCTTTTGATATTCACTATGTGGTACTCCCCATTTATGACCATTTCATGAGGAAATATCTTGATGGCTTGCGGGCTACAAGCTAGGGCATTGTGCATTTTTTATGAGCTTAATGTTTAATACTGGCATTGTTTAAATCTTTGCATTTGGAATGCTTGATGACTCGTAAGCTTTGAGAGCTAGGTCATCATTGCTATTACCTTCAAGGAATTGTGTGAAGTGTTTGATCTCTCTTTATTTTTTTTTTTGTTGATATTAACTATGTGGTACTCCCCATTTTTCTTTCAGAAGTGTATGGCTTAACTATGCACATGCATAATTGTATATGAGGATCAGTAGTAATAGGATGCCATTCATTACTTAGATATTTTTCATCTAACCCCCATCTCTCTTTTCTTTGCGGGTTCTAGATCACACAGGAGCACACTAGATTCATACCCAGGTCAAAAATTCATCACTTCAGGCAATGTCTAGTACCCTTATTATTTATGTTCATCCTCTTATGTATGTTTGTACTCTTGCATCTTCTGAAGGTTGGCTATGCTCATAGCCTATGTGAGCCCACATGATTTTATCTTTTAGTTCCCTTCCTTGTATAGTATATACAAGTTATTTGGCATATATATACATGTAATCTTTAGATGCAAAAATTTATTTTCCTTTACATGTATATTTTCGTGAAATGAACACAAATTTAACAAGATCATCTAAGAATACAAAATAGGGTACTGTAGTCACTCATCTAGTAATTAGGTTACCAAATTGTAATGGGCATGAAAAATATGGTAACAAGAACCATTACTAAGGATTGAACATAAGTCTAAAATTCCCCAAACCTATTGTTCTATGTGTCCTTATCGCCCTCATAATTTTGGTTCAACCCCTATAGGATGCCCAAGCCTAGAGGCAATGGAAAATACCCAAGAGCACTTGAAAGAAAGATGAATGAAACCATTGTCTTTATGTGAGTAAACCCATATAAGTGTTCTTCCTTTGCATCGCAACTCCTACCCGAGGATCCAAAATCATGCATTTATGTTCAAGACTTATTATTACCTTGGTCTTTTTGAATCTTAGGATGACATCTCAATTGGGAAAGGCAAACCAAAATCTTCATATAACAATCACAACCAAGGCATGTGGGTGTTCTTATGTTGTACATTTATACTCATAAAATATATGTACAATTATAAAATTTCATGCCTTGAAATTTTATAACATAGTTCACAATAAAACAATATATGGTGCACAACAATAGCAAGCATGCAATGACAGTAATAACATCATACATATATGTATATATGTATGTGTGTATATATATGTATATGTGTGTGTGTGTATATATATATATGTATATATATGTATATGTATATATATATATGTATATATATATACATATATATATGTATATATGTGTGTGTATATATGTATATGTGTATATATATATACATATATATGTATATATATGTATGTATATATGTATTTTTATGTGTATATGTATATATGTATATGTATATGTATATAATAAATAGAGCTCATAACAGGGTCATAGGGTGCTCAAACAGTAAGCTCATAAACAATGCATGATGCCCTAGCTTGCATCCTACGAGCCATCAAGACATTTCTTCATGAAATGATCATAAATGGAGAGTACCACATAGTGAATATCTACAGAAAAACAAATAAAGAGAGATCAAACACTTCACACAATTCCTTGAAGGTAATAGCAATGATGTTCTAACTCTCAAAGCTCACGGGTCATCAAGCATTCCAAATGCAAAGATGTAAACAATTCCAATATTAACATTCATATTGTGTCATTAAATCAACAAATGCCATCAAAATTAAATTGATTTAATGAGAAGACAAAGCTCAAATGCCTACCTCAATTCATGGCTGCCATATGAAGATCAAATGCTAAGGAACTATGCTATAAAATTTCAAGGCATGAAATATTATAACTATACATATATAAAATTTCAAGGCATAAAATTTGACCTCTAATTTGACCTTGATAATGTCCCCTCCATTGCTTATGCTTGATCATGAATAACTTGTGTTGATGGGAATGGTGGGTTACTATTGTGGATGCATAATTGTAGATGAGGATCAGTAATAGGGTGCCAGGCATTTCTTAGATCCTTTTGATCTAACCCCATCTTTTCCTTCCCTATAGGTTTTGGATCATACAGGAGGATGCTAGATTCAACCCCAAGTCAACACTTCATTACTTCAAGCAATGTCTAGTACCTTCATTATTTATGGTCATCCACTTATGTATGTTTGCATTCATTCATATTCTTCTGAAAATTGGCTATACTTATATTCTTCTTCTATCTGAGTCTTCAACCTATGATCAATTGAATGTTGTAAATCTTGACATAGAATTCAATATCAACCTATCAATATGATTACTATGTGGGGAAGTCAAAGAAAATATATGTATAGTTATGTTGACGGGACTTTGTGATCGGGTCCTCCGACAGATGTAAGTTGTCACCAGGTACTGGGGTACCGGCCAACTTCTCCTGTAGAGGTTGTCTGGGGAAATGAGATTCCTTGGGCCTTCAAGCACATGAGAGTCAAGTCTCGATAGTGCAGGAGCTTAGTTAGGGATGTGACTATTTTGTTTTGGGGCATAGCAGGTTATCTTGGCTTGTCTTCTCTGGGGATTTAAGCAAGTGGGGTTTCCTGCAAGCATTCAATAAATTTACCAAATAAACTTCAAAAGATATTGCAGAGTTAGAAATATTTCATCTACCTATAGTCATGCCAAACATTCAAAACATCAACCAAGCTCTAACATGCTACACTAAATACTGAAGAAATATGGAACCATCAGTTCATATTTAATCAATAGTGGTGGAAAAGAAGGTCGTTAATCTACTTAAAATATTAGAGCAAGGGACATAAAGAACATGAAACATAAAATATCATTAACCCAGAGATCAGAATGCTAACAAATTCATTGGTATAATCCTTCCTTCTTCATTAACAAGTTTCCCGCAAGCACTGGTACATACAATGGTGGCTCCAGGGAAGCATTTAACTACTGAAAGGTTCTAAAAATTAAGGAGCATTGAGCTCTGCAACTAAGAACTGAGAAACCAAAATGCTATTAGCTATGGACTGAAAAATCATCAATTTCATCGATCCTTGGAATGAGGTCAAACTTATTATTTATACACAAGCTTTGACCTAAAACTATCCTAACTTATTTTACACTTATCAGTATAATTCTATTTCTGATGGCCGATACTACCTGTGCCAGACTACAAAAGACCTCGAGATGGAAAAGGTCTGACATGTCAAAAGAATAAGATAAGAAAGAGGAGTGGAAGAATCAACCTTGAGAAGGGGGCTGGGAGGAGAAAAGAAGAAATATGATCCCCCAAGGATCAAGGCTACATGCCTTATAAATGGGAGAGTGGCTTGTTGTCTTCAATGCACTAGGTGTTACATTGGAGTGGCACCTTGGGAAGACCATCTGTCAGAACACTCTTGTCGAGCCGACGTGCCTTGTTGTGGTTACCTACTTTTTGACACCCTTTATTAACTACCTTGAAAGTGACCGGTAGGATTTGGGAACTAGGACATGGGTCACTTTAAAGGATTCAAAAATAATATTGGATCCCAGACTCTAGGATCTGGGAGCTCGTGCCCCAAGGAATGAATGAATACAAAAAAATTACATCTCCTGACGATCATCTCCGGAGCCTAGAGGATTTTATTATTCCTTGGTATCATTGAAGGTCTACAGGAGCTAGGCGATCCCATCCTCATCTATGTCCTTAAGGCTAGCCTAGCAGTATTTGGCCACCTCCACTTGCTCGTCCAAATCTAGAACATTTGCCTTGAACTCCGTGGCCATCTTGGTTGCATCATGACTTTGAAGCATCATGCGAGTGAGCCTTGCCATTTTTTCTCCATCCATTTCCTTTGGGGATCCATACCAAGACTCCATTAGCTCGTCAAACTTTCCCAGGACATATTCCTCTAGAGTGCATGTTTTAGTGCTGAAGGGATCAGCTCCGAAGACCTTCGAGATGAATGACTTGTACAAATTGAAAGAATATTGAACTTCCTAGACTTTGTCACACATAGTCCCTACCAGTTTCTTGATTAGCCCCAATGTGAGGTCAAGTCTAGAGTGTTGGGTCCAAACAAATTCAAAAGACTCCTCTCCTAAAATTTCAACTTCAGAGACAATTTCTTCTCCAATGCCAATGAGCTCTTCCATCTCGGCCTTCCATGATTCATAGTTTTCAATGTCTCCCTCCTAGATGGAGATAGTAGTTTCAGCCTAATGTAGAACATTTTTGGCCGCATACAAGTCTGGGAGTGTGGATATTAAGAAATTTTAGATGTTTCCCACCTATTTCGTAACCCACTCATCAACTACCTGGGCTTTGCTCTTCATCGCCCTTAGTGAATCTAGGTCACTCTACGAAAGTGTCATCCTAGATGTGGAGACATCTGGGGGAATGGTAGTAATGGGATACACCAAATCTGTTAGTAGCCCCATGAGTTTTTCATTCTTTTCTTTTTCCTCCCTCAACCTCTGGGCTTCCTTTTCATAGCAAGCCTCCACTACCTTGGTCACTTCTTTCAATAATTCTAGCTCACCCTATTTTCCTCTCTTCGCCAGGGGTACTTCAGTGATGGAATATTCATTTTCCTTAGCCATGGCCTCAACTACATCTGGGGAAGGTGTTGTAATCACTGCAACTGTATCTCTGATCGGCCTAGTCTGAAGAGTATGGAGTGTCCGAGCCTTCTTGGCGTTGGGAGGATTTTTCATTTTTTCCATCATCTCTGCCAATGAGAGATGGGCCTTGGGTGTTGCTGGGGCCTTCCTCTTCCATGACTCTAGCAACCATTATGGCAATAGGGGTGGCTTTGCTACCAAAATTTGTTCCTGTGACTCCCCTCCAGGGTTTTGTTGGGTTTCCCCGATATTCTAAGTTGTCCCGGACTCTTTCCTTATATCTTCGGGCTCTTTGGTACTATCTACCTTGGTGGCACTTGTGTCTTTTTCCCTAGTGTCTGCATCTTTAGCAGTGTTGGGATCAGTATCTGTCTCCCTGGGGATCGATTCCCCACCCTACTGCTATTCTTCATCAGGCTTCTCGGCTAGAGTGTCTTCTTCAATTGGTGCATTTTTTGGAGGCAGTGGAGGCATTACGCCAAGATTCAATGTTTGAGCCATTGTAATTACCTCACCAAATGTTACCCTTGGAGGCGGTGTCTAGAATATGGCAGTTGGGGTTACAGTTGATCCTATTGGTCTGGTTCCTCCAACTAATGCCAGTTGCTTGTCCTGTTCTTGCCCACCTCCTGTGGTTCCTGCAACTTGCATCTCCAGGACTTCAGAGACATTCACCTGTTCCTGTTCTTTTTTTCCCTCTGCCTGGGTTTCCTACTTTTGTACAGCTTCTTTCTCCCAGACGTTTCTTTCAAGAGGGGGCGTCGTTTCCTCTTGGGCACCGATTTCTTCAACCGATCTCTTGATATCTCCCTGCAAGTTCCCAAATTCATCAGTTCCAAATAAATCATCAAATTCATCATGGGGAGGGGAGTTCTCCAAGATATCCTTAGGTTCTTTGTTTGGCTCCAGAGAGTTGAAAGAAAGGATCTCTACTTCTTGGATGCTTGGCATCCCATGTTCTGGCTCCACCCTTGGTTGAGAGTCAGTCTTCTTTTTCTTTCTCCTAGTTATCAAAGGGGGCCCTGTATCCATTATAGTTTCCTACTCCTCTTCCACTTCGATACTTTTTTCTCAGACCATTAATGCTACTAGAAAAGGGGGAGAAGGAGGGTGAACAGGTCCGGTCATACATACTGGGGTGGCCAACCGTGTGATTAACTTACCTTTCATCTGCTAGGAGACCGCCAACATCTCTTGCATTTGATCAATTATGGGGATCACAAATGGGGTCTGTAACGAGGCTCCCATTATCCTCTTCCCTCTATCCTCCACTTGTGAGGAAGTTCTGGCCCTAGAAGTTGACCCCCGCACTGACGAGCCAACTTTGTGTGTACTTCATGGGTAGGAATTCTTAAAATATGTGTGGCTGCACTTGACCACGTCGCGGTTGAGTTCCTCAATTTGTGGACCTTCCTGGGCTTTCCAGTCTACTAGAGGGAGGTCCATCTTAGCTACTCCCTTTTCTTTGTATTGCGGGTCTATTGTGGACCCAGTGTCTGAGAAGTCATCCAAGAATTTCTAAAGCTTTAACCTTTCCATCATCCCCATTATCATCTGGATGAAGTGCTGGCTCCGGACTTCAAAATCATCCTGGCAATCTTTCCAAAAGTCCTCCATGTGAAATGCATGGGGCTCTGATGCCCGGGGAAGTGTCGTGGCTATTTTTCTGAGCGGGTCAATGTTCTTCCGCTCTAGATAAAATTCATTTAGGCCCAAACTTTTAAGTTCGCTATCCACCTCTCTTGCTGCAATCAGACTACATGAGTAATTCCCACAGGTGATTGGGAATGGAATATTTATTAACTTCTTCACAGTGTAGAGGGCATGCAGTTCCAGAATCTTCTGGAAGTATTCCAAAAGAATTATTTTGTTCCCACAATGCTTGGGCAATAAATAGGGTTTCCCAGAGAAGCCAATTACCCAAATGTAAGTGTGCTGCTAGAACTGAATGTAGTAGTGGCCATAACTTCTGACCAAATCCATTGCCTCCTTAGAGAGATGATACCCGACATCCTAGGTGGGTGTGAGGAGGTTGTAGTAGATGAAGGCATCATTTACTCGATAGAAGCTAGGAAAACTAGCCTCCCATTAGATTTGTGGGAAATAATTTCAGGGAGCCTTTTGGCCCAGACTGACTCTGAGTATGCCTCCTGTGAGTAGCCCATTTGTGACATGGTGTTGTTGTGCTAGGGCCTAGAGAATGTAGGAAGTCATATAGAATTTAGAGGTCTAGATGACCTGGAGGAGCTGGGAGTCCACATGATTTGAGATGATAGTGGCCCAATCAAAGTATTGCTCGCCGGAAGAGATGCCGAGAAAGAAGTAGTACATCCATGCCGCAAACTCTTAGGCATGATGTTGTCCAAAGATCTTGCACAATTCTATGATACCCATCTATATGCTTTCCTTGAATTCTGACCAGGGGATTTCCAAGTTCATTCTTTTGGAATCTTTCTTTAGCATCTTCAGCCAGTTAATATTTAAGTATTATGGGGTCATTTGTTCCAAGGCCAAAAATTCCTATAGTGCCTTGGATCAGGTGACGATGGCTGCATCATTGAACTGGGGAATTCCCAGACCTGCATAAAAATTTATGGTGTCCAAAGACACCATGGGAGTTGGGTACCTAGTCGGGACTAAGGCAGTGAGCATGATGTCCTGGACGGACAAATTATAGTGCACGGCCAGAGTAAGAATAAGTTTCAGGGCCTGCATGGAGCATGGGAAGCATGCAGCTTTCAAGATCTCAGAATTGCCAACATTAATGGCCAATGGGTCTTTGGCTGTTCGTTGGATATGCATCATTTTTACCAGGGCTTGCATTTTTGCCCACATTCCAACATTGGTATTGGTGATCAACTATACCTTGGACTCAATTTTTGATCCTGTGATAGTGTTCTCCTTCAAGTACTTCATGGTTAGAGGAAGCTTTTCCAAGGCCCTCTCAACTTTAGTTCTAACGGCTACCCTGGTGACTGCCGTGGTGGGGAGATCCAGACTCCTAGGTGGAGAAGATGCAGACACCTCTGACATGATGAGTGTGATGTTGAAAACCTGCAAGGTAAGGCAACCATCAGAATTCATACAAGATAAACACTACTCTGGGATCCGGAGGTCTTACCACTGCATCGCGTATTTCACCTGAAAAGTTAGTTTACGTCACAATCTGGAAAAGATATGCATATAGTGTAGACTTAGGAATTTAACCATTATTCAAGCCTAGGGATTTTAGCATGTTTGAAAAAAGTAAGATATAGGCTAATCGAGGATGTAAGGCCTGGATTCTGGAAAACTAACTGTTGGTTGACATGACTGAAAGATGAGTTGTCAGGCTTACATGGGCGTCACATGGCCATGCAATAAATAGGAGTTATATTGATGATGATGCCAATTTTCTGAACATGCATGAGGTTGGAGCCACTTGGATAAACTTGAATACATGCATGGGAAATAAATTCACTATAAAGACTCATTCGACGGTGGAGAGAGAAACTGCCATGGTCAAAACTAGCAAAGAGCCAAGTTCCAACCAGGTGGTACTTCGCCGTGTGGGTGAGCTCACAAATTTAGGAAACATAGACAAATGCATAGTGAGCTTGACACAAAACTAGAAGGATATTCATTAAATATACAACAAATTTGAGGCATATATACATAACTTACAAAATTTACACAATATACAGACAACCAATGCCATGCAAAACGCACAAAAACTACCTAGGCTACAACTACATAGAGGGTGGACAACCCTCTGCCAGTGCCAACCCACCAATGGGAGGAAATGGAAGACCGGTGCCATGAGACATGGAAAAACACAATGGACCCAAAACCAAACAAAAAAAACAAAAAGCAAAATGAGAACAAAACAGAAGCACAAAACCATAAAACCCAAAAAAAATGACAAGACCAGGGCCGAGAGCTTACCTAAAACATAGAAACAATAGAGAAGGTGGGAATGGGAAGCACCCTACAATCAGCTAACCCTAAGGATCACTACGAACAATCACCATAAAACCACTGGTAATCAGCCACTAAACACAGGAGCGAAAGCAGTTCAAAATCGCCTTAATTTGCCTTGATTCACTCTAAATGCATAAGTGTTTTATTCATGGTGACTATGAAAGTGATAGATAACTCCCATTTATACTTAGGGTAAAATGGGTTGCATTCTTTTCCATAGACTCCATAATAGGCATACCTCCGTACTCTGGGTCTGGGGATTCTAGGCAGCCATACCCCCTCGCAAACAGGGGACATCGTTGGGAAGAATTACGGAGTCCAAAATCTGGCACTGGAGAAGACAAACTCTGGGAACGGGTCCTAGAGACACAAGAAATAGAAACAAAAAGAAGAACAAACCTCATGAGAGGGAAAGCTCTGAAAAGAAAACAAAGAAAATAAAGAAAACAAGCCAAGAGCCAAAGTGAAAAGAGGGGACCCAACATTTTACACACAAAATGTAGGGACAGGTATGTAGGACATAAAAAATGGCGACTATCTAGGATGAATTCCTTAGCACATTCGAGAACTACAGAGTCTTTGGTTAGCAAAATCAGAATCAATCATTGCTTGGAGCATCCTTCTTGAAAGGTGCAAAGTGTTTGATAAAATCTAGCCCATACATGATTCAATCATTGGTCTTTCGTCAGTCATGAAGTGTGTGCTTTGAAAGAAAATCAAGTCGATGACCTCTGAGAGAAGTAGAGAAGAGGCACTAAATATATCAAACCAAAGTCATCAAATTTGCTTGTTTCCCTTAGATACTAGAATTTCTCCACTTTTTACTTTCTTTTATTCCTTTCTTTTCTTAGATGGGAAGGCGGTACTTCTTTCACCATTAACCTTAACCTTAGCTAATTTTAACAGCGGCACTTCTTTCACCCTTCCATCTACTCCAAACTGCTAAATAGAGGAGGAAAACTCTAGACTCGGGAGGAATTTAAATGTTTTTCAGACTTGAGCCAACAAACTAGTGTGACCAATCTACTCTCAGTGTATTAGATTACTTGTTCCTTTTTATTTTGATTTGACTGGTATCCAGACTTCTGGGGATGAACCCGATGCAGATTACTCATAGCCTGTTACCCAACTTACAAAATAACTCTGGAGCGTAGACCAATTCTGCCATGCTAACAATAGATTCTGAGTTCACCAAAAATGAGAGAGGTACCATTATGGAGACTAGATGCTATGTGAAGCATACTGGTCCACAAAAAGGGCGAGAAAAATACTGGAGACCTGGGAAAGAAAGAACAAAGACAAAAAAAAAAAAATGTGTGGTCCCAGAGGACAACCAACAAAACTATTTACAAGGCAAGGCACCCCAAATAGAGCACCGGGAAGGAATATTTGCAGGTGAGAAATTTACATATAGTACAATTCTGGACAAACTTACCTCATTCAAAATAGCACTTGAGAAACTATCCATTGACAGGCGATGGAATGGCTTCTCTGGTCATGGTACTGAGGTGATAATTATTTTCCCCATAGATCTCTGAGATCAAATATGGTCTGAGCTAGAGCTATTGGAATTTGGTGTGCTTTCCTTTCTTTTCCTGGGCCTTATCCCACAAGAGGACCAAGTCCAAAATTTGAAAGGCTTTATACTTGGCTCTTCGATCAAACCATCGTTTCACTACTACTTGGTGATGTGCAAAATGTTCAAGGGCTGTATCTCTTTACTCTTCCATTCACACCAAATTTAGGAGCCGAACATCCACATTATTGTACCAGTTGCTGAATTCCTGCATAAATTGTAAAATTGGGATTTGTAAATTAATGGAGAATACTGGGTTCTAGCCGTAAACTAGGTGGAATGGGGATGTCCCCAGGGTTTTCTTAATTCAAATATGATCCACCCAGAGAGAGAATCTAAGCTTTTGGTGCCAGTCCTGAGGATTCTATTCTAATAGATGTTTGATCACTTCAAGAAAATTTTTGTTGGTCGATTCAGCAACACCGTTCCCCTGGGGGTAATAGTTGCTGGAAAAATTTAGAGTGACCTTCCTGTCATAGGTCTATTCAAGTAATTATGCTGAAGAATATGTTGGACCATTGTCACATACTATAGAAAAGGGAATTCTGAATCTCGTGATGATGTTTTCTTCCAGGAATTTTATGACTACATCTATCGTGTTGTTTTTACAAGGTATTGCTTCAGACCATTGGGTGCAGTAATCGGTAGTAGTTAGAATGTACTAATGATTGGCAGATGAGTTGGGGTTGATTTCCCTAATAAAGTCAAATGCCCATTGGGTGAAAGGTCTAGCTTCAAAGATCGGCTACAAAGGCATAGCCAAGTTTCGCTCATGATGTGTCATGGTTTGGCAAGTATGGCACTTCCTGACATGAGTGTATACATCCTTAAAGATACAGGGCCAATAGTATTTGGCCTGGAGGATCTAATGGGAAGTGGTGTTAGCTAATCCATGCCCAGTTCCAAACTGCTTGTGGAATTCTTTGATTATGTTTGTAGCTTGAACCCTATCAATGCATCAGAGGTACACTCCCTCATAGTTCCTACAAAAAAGCATGGCATTATTTATCATGAAGTACGTTCTTTTGAGTCACAAGGCACGACATTTGTTTGGAGGCAATCCCTCTGGGCATCTGTTATTCAACAATAAGTACACCAAGTCTATGTACCATGGATCTTGAGTGATGGACTCCACTATATATGTCTGACATTCGACGTGGGGAGTCTCTTCTGCCATTGCTCTACATAGTCCCTGACCTCAAACTATTATCATGGGTTACATTTCTAAATCATATTGTTGGAGGCTGGCCATCCATTTGCCCCATCTTTCACCCAACTCACTCTGCATCAGCAAATATTTTACTACCTGGTCTGGGATGATAGCATGCACTTTGCTTTGGATAATATAATGTTGGAATTCCTTCATAGTGCAAACGAGAGCAAAGGCCTATTTTTCCAAAGGTGAATACCAGACTTCGGTGTTCTTAAAGGGGGAGCTCATGAAAGCTATTGGCCATTCCTCCCCTTCGACCTTTTGGGTCAAAACTGTCATGACAGAATGTAGCGAAGCAAAGGAATAAATGTAAAAGGAGAGGGAATAGTCCAGACTAGCAAGGACTGGGGCCTCCATTATCATTTGTTTGATCTAGACAAATGCCCGCTTTGCTTCAGGGCTCCACTCAATTTTAGTATCCTTCTTCATCATCTCATTGAGTGTTTTTATGATCTCAGTGAATCCTATGATGAACCGCAAGACAAAATTGATCTTTCTAAAGAAAGACCTCATTTCCTTCTTGCTGCCGGGCATTTTTAGGTTTAGAAGCACTTCAACTCTCTCAGGGTCAATGGATATACCCTTCTCAGAGACAATATGCCTGAGAAATTTCCCTTTAGTGACCTTGAATATGCATTTCTTAGGGTTGAGGGATATTCCATATCGGCGACATCTCTCACAAATCTTGGCGAGGTGGGTAGAATGATCACGCCTATCTTGGGAAAAGATGGTCAAATCATCCATGTAGATAATTATACACTGGTTCACAAGGCCCTCGAACACAATGTCCATAGCCTTTTGAAATGTGGCCCCTGCATTGATCAGACCAAAGGGCATTCTTTGGTAGGCAAACATTCCCCACTTGGTGGTAAACATCATTTTGTCTCTATCCTCATACTTAACCATGAATTGGTTATACCCAAAGTACCCATCCAAGAAAGACATCATTTGCGATTTGTTCATGATTTGCAATACCTCATCCAATGAGGGGAGAGGATGATTATCTTTCTTGGAGGCCTTGTTCAAATTTTAGAAATCCATGCAAAGGCAGATCTTGCCACTTTTCTTCCTCACAAGGACAAGGTTGGCAACCCACGTAGTATACCAGATTGGAAATATTATTCAGGCTGACAGTAGTTTTTGAGCCTCCTAATAAATCAGAGGCTCGATCAGTGGGTTGACCGGTCGTTGATTTTGTCGGAAACGCTTAGCATCAGGTTTGAGTGGGATAGTATGAATCATAATGGATGTATCATAGGTTTTCAAGTCCTCATACCCCCACATGATTACGTCTATGTATTATTGAAGAAATGTAAGAATCTTCTCCTTTTCCTCGGGGGAGCAAGAGGTGCCAATGTGTATCATTTTCTCTTCATCGGGTTGGCCGATGTTTACTTTCTCAAATTTTCCTCCCTCAGAGGAGAATGATATCTTTTCCTAGCCTTGAGGGTTCGATTCAAATATTTGTTCAAGTGCGACCATCCCCTTAGGGATGGTTTTGGTTGGTAGGTCCATGATCCCATCATCTTCGTCACCCTATCTAGTATCATCCTGATCTATTTCTTCCACTATATGGTCTTTGAAAACACCAACATTGGCCATAAAGGCTAGGATATGTTGATCATCCTCAAAGACCTGAAAAATGGGTGACATTGTTTGGAATAGACAGGGTGGGGATCATCTCAACAGAGAATCTCCAGAGTTGTAACCCATCCATTGGCTCAAGTGTGCTGGCAGAAATGGAAAGGGCATCTGGGACATAATTCAATCTCTGAGGAATAAGATCGATGTCAAAGGCATCAAAATCCTCAATAAGACTCCATGCCCGGTTGCGGTATGTAGCTAGCCTTTTATCATGACAAGTGTATTGACTCCAGACCTATTTAACAATCAACTCTGAATCACCTAGGGCCTGGAGGTGAGTGATTCCTTTCCTTAGTGCAAATAGGAGTCCAAGGACCAAAGCCTCATAGTCCATGATGTTGTTTGTGCAGTTTAACTGCAGCCTATAGAATGCAAGGAATGATTTCCCCCACGGGTTGATCAACTCCACTCCGGCCCCACAACCTTGTTTGGATCGGTACTTGTCAAACTTAAAGGTCTACAAGTCATCGTTTGTTGTCTGGGGCTGGGAAGATAAAGTGGTCTTTGGATTATTTTTGGGAGGGTTGGGAGGAGTTTCCTCCAGCACTGATGGTACATGGGTGAGGTTTTCCTCTAGAGAGACTTCTAGTTGGGATCCTCAAACAAATGGCACCGAAGAGGCGCTGTCAGCAGAAGTACTAGGTTCTGAGGAATCAAATGTATGTTCTTATTTTCAGAGGGCATCTATGTGTGGGGTAGCAATGGTAAGGCAAGGCTCACACTCTAGCTCTGAATGTTTCTAGTAATGCACCCAACACCAAGTGTTGGAAAAGAGTGTGGTGGGGGTCACTGCGGCACCCTAAGAGTTAACCTCAACTCTCAATTTTTCTTGCAGGTCCTGGGTTCTCTATGAAACTATGGGGTCCTCCCCTGTGGTGAAATTGAATGTTAAGATCTCAAGGGGTTGGTACACCCCTAGGGAAGTTTCAGAGAAGAGGACTTCATTCACTTTCCTGACTTTTGTGAGGGCCTGTTTCACTTGGGGCTCACTTTCAACCTAGATCTGGTTAGATTCTCCTTACCAAGGGAGCCACAAGTGGGAAAAGTTGGTCGACAAATACCCATTCAGGGACTTGGACCAATTCTGACTTAGCAACATCCCATAAGTATCTGGGATGTCCACCACTTGGATTTCAATTGTAATGGCTATCCTGGGGTCCTGGATGAGTTGAATCTGGATGTTCTTTAGTTCACCCACCATTTTTTTATCAATTTTATCTAGTTGGATTAATGTGTTGTTAGACAGGGTGGGGCAGAATCTGAGCTTCTGGCATATGGATAAAGGCATAATATTGCCTGAAGCCCCAGAATCTACCAGAAAATTATGTATATTCTTCCCTTGTATGTTCAAGCCTAGTAGGAAGGGAGGATCCTTAGTGTTACCCTAGAATAAATTTGTGTCAATGTCCTGAAAAGAGACAGTCTTGGGTGGGCGATTGACGGCTTTTGGGTTTCCCAGCAGCTTCAGAAGGGACTTCTTCTGCTCAGGACAGTTCAACAAAACCTCCATCAAGGTCATGGAGGTGGTGGTTTTTTCTAACACCTTCATGATGTCAAACCTTCCTCTTGGGAATTGGTGACTTCCCTCGGTAGGTCCTTAGCTTGGTTAGAGCTAGGGCCTTTTGGAGGGACAAACCGATCGGTCATGTTGTCCCGGGGAGGAGTATCCTTAGGAAGTGTGGGCGTGTAAACTGGTCCTTTACCAGCCTGACTTTGAGTGTTGTAAGGATTCTATGGGTTGGTAAAGGTGTTGGCAAGTTGACTCCTAGAGAGTATATGGCTTATTTTGTGTTTTCATTATGGCAACAAAGTCATATGAAGTTTTGACAGTAAACTATGAAGTGAAAATTGACTAAGTGTAGAAGATAGAATAGAACAGTGACTTACAATTGATCAAGGCATCAGTGCACATGCATATGACCACATCAAGATATAATCATTCAGGCTTAATCTCTATGGTATATTATTATACTTACCCTATACATGCATGGTATGGAATAGCAGTACGGACAAGTTACAGAAAGAACAAGTTCACCAACAGTCCAGAATACAGAGTATGAAGCCAACCTCATCATTTTGATTAGCGTGTAATATTTTGTTATGTAAAGGCTAAGAACCTATTGTATTAATTTTTAATCATGTATTAAACATTTTTGTAAACATGCTTAAGCCAATTTGTTTGGAAGCGTTGTGTATTATATTTTTGGCCTGAGTAAGGTCATGTTTGTAGTCGCGTCTATTCAGGTGTAAAGATATATATATGTAATGCAAAGATACATTTGAAGTGTCATTGAAATAGTAAGAGAAGATGTAATGAAGAATAGTATGAAGATATCAATATGAGATAAAAACCCTTAAAGAAGTTAAGAGCATAAGCACATAACTGAAACTGATCAGACATCTGTGTTACATACAGCAGTTCATTTTGGATATAGTGAATACCTATTCTTAGGACGTTGTAGCCTTCTTTCTCTTTGAGAAGTGAGCTCTTGGATAGTGAGTCCTCACCCCTAATAGGGTTATTTGTAAAAGACTCCTAACAGGGTCAGACCCTTAACCAGGTCATTGTACTCATATTGTAAAGACTGCTTCTAATAGGGCAAAGGAACTTTAACAGGTTCATTATACTAGTACAATATTTGTGGGTACTAATTCCCACTGGGGTTTTCCTCTAATCAAGGTTTCCCTGTAATCATATCAAGTTTTATTTTTTATTGTGTTAAGATTCATTGGATGTATATTTGATTTATGTTTAAGTTGCTGAATTTGAATAATAAGCTAAACACTGATTCACCCCCCCCTCTTAGTGTTTCCAACAATTGGTATCAGAGCTTGGTCCTCGGAGAGAAAATTTTAACCACTTCAAGAGATCATGGATTTAGTAGAAGTCAAACATCTAAAAAATAATCTTGAAGCATCCCTTGAAGATCTAGACAGATCTGAGAAAGAAAATGAAGAACTCAAACTAAAATTTGATGGCTCACAAATGCTTATCAAGAAACTAAGGAAAGAACTAAAGGATTGCTCCACCAATGATTTGAAACTGAATGAAGAGAACAAGTCTCTAAAAGATAAAAGGTGACACCACTGGTATGGGATACATTTTAGCCCAAATTGAGACCAACTCATCTCAAGAAAGAAAGAAAGAAAGCTCTAACAGAATCTTCAGAAGAAAAGAAAACTGAAAATCATGAAGAGACTAAAGTAGAAGACAAGAACAAGGTACACAACCATACTTTCTATGCCATAACGAAAATGGAAACTTGGAAAGAGATTGTAAAAATGTAAGAACTTTCAATGGTTATTGTTACTCCTTTAATAATTTTGTTCATAGGGCTATTCATTTTAGAACAAATCAAACAAATCAGCCACAACTGAACTAAAGGAATCAAGCTCAATTCAACCAGAGAAATCAACCTCAAAGAAACTTGCAGAATATTACATTTCAAATATGTAACTACAATGGACACACAGCTAAGAAATGTTGCATGATGAATAACAACACCAAACATCCTATCATCTGTCACTCATGTGGAAAAGCTAGACATATCTCAAGGTTTTGCAGATCAAGAACAAAAGGACAAGAGAATCCCAAGAAGTCTCTATTTGCAGAATCAGGAGAAGTTAAGTTTTTTGAAGCCAAGGCAAACTCAGATAAAATATGGGTTGAAGTAAAGAAGGACATTGAAGAGAACAAGGTAGTAGATGCATCCTCAGTGGATGCACCTTCTACTTCAAAATAGTTGACCCTCATGGTCTTAGGGGGAGCTATTCTAGCTATGAACCCCTGTGTGGCTGGTATACTCACCTCTGAGTATGCACCTATGGATTCATGCATGAAATCATGAATTAAATTTGTATGCATTCATGCATAGCCTTTATGTCATTCAGAACAAAGTTTGGAATTCTCTCTATAAACCACTTTAAGGCAACGAGCATTAAATGTAATTGATCTTTATATAAATTGGCAAAAGATCTTAAAGAATTCACTTTGCATTTGAGATTGGAGCATTCAGAAAGGAGATAGGCATCAAGCATCAAAGCACTACAGCTTGAAGGATAAGTTTCTTTGTGAACATATTACGTCTGGAACAGAACCCTAGTAGTTGCGTCATTTCAGAATCATCGTGAAACCCTATTTAACCAAGTCGCAAGTAAGTATGGCAACCCCTTTTGTATTCAACATTACTGAGAGGAAGAGATTTGGTTTTAAGAAACATCCATTCAAGTGCATACTAGATGATGTCAAAGGAGCATTCTCTAGGACTTCACTCAGCGCCGTACATGTAGAAGACATCCACGCATATGTTTATTGCAAGAAGGAAATAGTTGGAGATAAAAACATTGCATCTCTCATGGCCTCTATGATGAAAAAAGATTATACATTCAAGGATGAATTTGTGCATCTCACTGATAACCCTATCTTTGAGTATTCTAATGCGCATGAGTTCTATGAGCCAGAATGGGTGAAGATATTACTGAGTAGAATACATGATGATCTATAATGGATAGGTGAGGTTCCTATCTACATCACTGTTGATCTAATTCATCATATGACTAGACTACCCAAGACTAGACCAGTTCTTCCAACTGTTAAAGATGATATGAAACAAGTTGAGCAAGCATGCTTATCCAGAAGTGATAGGCGCAGTATGATAGTTGATCCCATCAAGGAAGATGACATAAAGCTAGTTACCATGATACTAGGTTATAAATTTCAGCATGCAAGCAGACTAAATAGTGTATCTATAGCCACTATGTTAGCAGTAATAAAAATGGTGAAAGGCAATACTCATTACAACCTATGTGAGATATTGCGCACTCAATTGATTGACAAAATCTGAGCTATCAAGCATGACAAAAGCAAGATATTCAAGTTTGGTTCACTGATCATATATCTCTACTTCCACATAGTAGGAAAGGTTGCAAATCTCTTTCTAGACATAAGCAAACCCACTATGTCACAGATTTCACTGAAAGCCACATCAGAGAGTAGTGTGAAGGACTTTATGGACATGGACATCAAGACATTTAGAATCAAGATGCATAAAAGGTTCAGGATACCTAAGAAAATAGTTGAAAAATATAAAGACACCATATCATTCATGGTGGAGACTGACTGTACCTACATGGAGGCAATTGAACCTAGGATAAAATGGATTCACCCTCTCGGTTATGAAGTTGAAGAACATGTTTTGGAAGGTTATGCACAAGTTCTCCTATCTGTGCCCAAAGATCCCAATGAACCTAGATGGGGCACTTACAGAGAAAAGACCAATCAAGTTGATTATGTCCTATACAATGTTGAGAACAAAAGGAAGGCATCTAGAATTACCTCAAATATCCTAAAAGTTCATGGTGTTACACAAGAAGATCTTAACAAAGCTAGAGAAGCAAAGATAGCCAAAGAACTTGAGAAAACTCCCACAAAAGTAAAAAGAGAAAAGACTGATGATATGCCCAAGAAGAAGAAGAAGAAATCAAATGAAGATACATCTATTCAATCAACCACCATTGATCTGGATGCATCTCCACCATCAGTACCTAGAAAAAAGTCTAGAGGAAGGAAGTAAGCACCCACTAGTCATCCATCCTCAAGAACTACAAGGAGAAAGGTAAAGAACACACAAGCTCCTCATGAGGTAGGTTTCAGACCTAATCTTAATGTCTTAAGGAATAGAATTATCAATGAAGGAAGACTAGAGTCTCTCAAGAATGTATATGAAAAATATCAAGAGATAGACAAATCATAGATTCATTCTATGATCATCTCTCATATGATTAAGTTTAAAAGGACTGTATTGGAACTCAAAACTGTCATACCAGACAAGGTATGGAGCATACTTGATATGTTAAAGAGGAAAGCAATTGAAGAGGATATGAGGATAAGAGAAGAAACATTGGATGGTCTTCTCCCAGTTTGCTCACATGATGAGAAAGTCATTCTATTGGATTTAGTAAATCCGCACCTAAGAACCAAAATAAGGGTTCTCCATATCATGAATAAGGAGTATGATCTGGTCGATGAAGAGACTCAAAAAGAATTTGAGAGGGTATTTCTGGATAGACATATGTATCCATCAACAACACCTACAGCTAAGGCAACTCTAGTTCCTCCTAAACAGGTTGCAGAACTAGTAATTCAAAAAGCACCTAAGATAGGTTCACAAGTTTCAGCACCCTCAGTCTCAATAGCCTCTGATACAGAAAAAGATTCAGGTGATACTATAGTGATTAATGACATCAAGATATCTATGACCGCCTCTAATAATGATATGGATAAAGTTAAAAAATCATTTGTGAACTCGAAAGAGATAGAGAAGGCATGCACTGATGATACATCTTTGCAACAAGATAAAGTTCCTGTTGTCACTGAGGTTTGCACCCTTGCTGAAAGCTTCTCTAACAGCAACCTAGTGAAACATGGAATCAACCTCCAAGCTGTGGGACTTGAACTACGAGGTTGAATCTCCGGAGAAGGCCGGC
>MU227639.1:4608045-4634780 GCA_018584345.1 Thuja plicata
ATAGACACAACCCACAATGAACCAGAATCAGCTTGATCAATAAGGGGTAAAACATCTACACAGTCATTGATTGCAAAAGAGGATAAACATGAATTACACAGAATGAGGCACAAGGTAATTACGATAACAGCAAGCTATCATAGAACCAGAAGAGGAGTAGATGGATGAAAGAAATAGACACAGGAGCAAAATACTACAAGTATCAGACTACCTTCCAACCCCCTACAAGATGAGTCTCGACTCATACTTATACTAATTTGAAGCCATCTGCAACCTTCTTGCAATAACTTTCTGATCAGATTTTGTCTAGCCACCGCTTACCCCTGAAAGTCATCTTATCAAAATATCAACATAAATGCTTCACTGCAGAAGCGGCCATGTCACTCTAGAAGAGTCGCAAAAGTCCTTGAAATACAATAACTGCTCTGCACATTTGAGTGACTATGACCTTTGACCCTTTCAAACATTTGATCCTTTATCCATGAAATATCTGATTCTCAGAGATGAGAAAATATCTAAGCCTTCTGTCCTTAAAAACAATCTGATCTTTCTCTTTGTTTTACATTTTAAAATCTGGGAAAATTACAGGCTTATACGTATTTTGCTCAGGAAACAGCCAAAAATGGCAAACAGCACCTTTCCCCTCAGTCGCAAACTCACAACCTCCCATACTCTGTTTCTGCTTCATGCGCGAGTGCGCGACGAGCTCTTTATTCATCACCTTTTCTGTGATCACGCACTCATGAGCAGTTTTTCACTTTGTTTTATTGCACCGCGACTGAGCGACGAGTAGCAAGCTTTTTTGAATCGCATACTTGCGCTCAATTTTCCCTTTTTACCCTTTTTCTTGGCGACTGCGTGATGAATCCCTGTTTCTACTCGGTCGCACTGTCGTAAGCCACCTCTTCTTTATCTTCCCTGCTTAGCGAGTGAGCGACGAGCTCAACAATCACTGTGGTTGCCTAATAGCACTCTATCCTCCCTTGGTCTTTATAGATCAGTGACTGCGCGACAACATACCATTTTCCTTCAATCGCACTCTCGTAGGTCGCCTTCAGTTTACCTTTGTTGCTTGGCGAGTGCGCGACTACTCTACTCTTCCAGCTCATCGCGTACTCGCGAGATGTTCCCTTTTGGTCCTTATTACTCAGCGACTGAGTGACGAGTCACTTCCTTCCTCGATCGCTCGGTCGCTGACCCTTTTCCTCCTTGAAAACTATCTGTGCGACTGCGCGAGGAGTCCATCTCTCAGCTCATCGCACACTCGCGGGTTATTTTTCCCTTGCGTCCATTGCTCAGCGAGTGAGTGACCGATCCCTACTTTTTTCTCATCGCACACTCGCGAGAAGCTATCTTCTCCTGTCCTTCTCAGCGACTGAGCGACGAGTGGCTTCCTTTTGCGGTCGCACACTCGCAACCTGCTTCCCTTTCATGTGCATTTCTCGGCGACTGAGCGATGATCCCCTATTCTTGCTCGTCTCGCACTCGCGAGCTGTCTTTTCTTTTATCTTTTTTAAAAAATGCCAGCGCGACTGCGCGACAACATCTCCTGTTGAGCTCGTCGCTCACTCGTGAGCTAGGAACCTGACATAACATAGACATCGCGACTGCGCGATGAGGCATTGAGGTATTTGACCCGCTCGGTCGCAAGGCAAGAATGACCTGACCTAAGCTGATCGCGATTGCGCGATGACATATTTCCCAGCTCATCGCTCAGTCGGGGGTGGATTAGACTTATGCAGGAATAGGTTGCGACTGAGCGACGATCGCGATTGGCAGCTCATCGCGCAGTCGCGCAACTTAAAACTTGAGTAAATTTTTACCGCGATTGCGTGATGAGCCATAAGGTCTGATTTTTGAAAAGGGAGGCTTGGCCATTTTGGCGGGAAAACACAGAAAAGGCCAAAAATGCATAGGATGGGGAATTTTGGGTAACAGTTCCCTCTATAGATTCAACAGATTTGAACAAAGAGGAAGATAATCAAAAAAATGAGATACCAGTCATGGAGATCCTAGTTAAAAGTGAGTGCATAGAAACTAGTTAGAATACCATATTCACACCATCCATTCAACCATCTACCTCATTTTTGTCAAGTTTAACTCCTGACTCAACAAGTTTGGATGCTTGGGGAGAAGAAGACCTGATCAAGATCAGTGTCCTAGCCATGGAAAAGGCCAAAGAGAAATAGGTTATGAGGAATCCTCTCTTCTTAGAATCAGTAAACATTCTGAATGACCTAGTACCTACAAACAAAAAAGTAGCAAAAATTCAGTCTATGGATAATGTAGACAGTATACTGACAAGCTTCAAAGCACACTTTACAAGCTTAGTAGACTCAACTACTAGAATTGCAGAAGATGAGTACAAAAAGGAAAGGTTGAATGAACTAGTAAAGAATTTTTCCTTGGATTTAAAGTGATTGAAGATTGGTTATTCTATGTTGAAAGAGTTGGCAGCTAAAGGAAAAAATGTAATTGCCAACTGCATGCACAGGGTGAAATTTACCTTTGAACATATCAAGAAGATAGAGGAGGCAGACATTTTGGTTGACTGTGTTAGGAAATCAGTCAAGACATCCATTCAAGACATGAACATCTACAACAGTATCTATCAAGGATAGGTTGACAAGATAGAAAAAGCCAAAATGGAGATCAATAAGATAAGGACCCAGCAGACTCAGTTGAGAAATGCACTTGCGCCCTCCTTAGCAGTTTTGGATGAGAAAATCAAACATATTGATGCCACTATTGTCACATATGATCAAGGTCTCTACATGGACCTGATAAAAATGGAGAAGCTCACCCATGCTCTATGCACCCATCTCCAGACAGTTGATGCAGTGAAGGCATTCTGGCAGCAAGAGATAAAGAATCTTCAGGTTGTATACCCAAATGTATATATGGAGTAACTATCTAGAGACTTACAATTTTGACACCTTTGTCATTAATGTTAAAGGGGGAGTAATATACAAGGAATATGTGTAGTATATATTATAAAGTATAATGATATATAATGATATGTCAATTTTGAGTAACTTGGCCACATTCCTTTGTTGCCCTTAATGACAAAGGGGGAGATTGTTGGAAAGTTGACTCCCAGAGAGCATATGGCTTATTTTGTGTTGTCATTATGGCAACAAAGTCATATGAAGTTTTGACAGTAAACTATGAAGTGAAAATTGACTAAGTGTAGAAGACAGAATAGAACAGTGACTTACAGTCAATCAGGGCATCAGTGCACATGCGTATGACCACATCGAGATATGCACATTCAGACTTAAGCTCTATGGTATGTTATTATGCTTACCCTAGACATGCATGGTATGAAATAGCAGTACGAATAAGTTACAGAAAGAACAAGTTTACCAGCAGTTGAGAATACAGAGTATGAAGCTGAATTCATCATTTTGATTAGCGTGTAATCTTTTCTTATGTAAAGGCTAAGTGCCTATTGTATTAATTTTGTAATCATGTATTAAACATTTTTTTAAAGACACTTAATCCAATTTGTTTGGAAACATTATGTATTATGTTTTTGGGCCGACTAAGGTCATGTTTGTAGTCGCGTCTATTCAGGCGTAAAGATATATATATATATATGTAATGCAAAGATACATTTGAAGTGTCATTGAAATAGTAAGAGAAGATGTATAGTAAAACAGTATGAAGATATCAACATGAGATAAATTCCTTAAAGAAGTTATGAGCATAAGCACATAATTGGAACTGATCAAACATCTGTGTCATATACAATAGTTCATTTTGGATATAGTGCATATCTATTCTCAAGAGGTTGTAGCCTTCTTTCTCTTTGAGCAATGAGCTCTTGGATAGTGAGTCATCACCCCTAACAGGGTTATTTGTAAAAGACTCCTAACAGGGTCAGACCCTTAATCAGGTCATTGTACTCATACTGTAAAGATTGCTTCTAACAGAGAAAAGGAATTTTAACAGGTTCATTATACTAGTACAATATTTGTGGGTACTAATTCCCACCGGGGTTTTCCTCTAATCAAGGTTTCCCCATAATCATATCAAGTGTTATGTGTTCTTGTGTTAAGCTTCATTGGATGTATATTTGATTTATATTTAAGTTTCTGGATTTGAATAATAAGCTAAACACTGATTCAACCCCCTCTTAGTATTTCCAATAGAAGGCATTGGCCTCAAAGGCGGGGATAGATTCATCAAAGAACCCCTATAGTTTGGGTTCCTCTTCATCTTCTCTGCCTGTTCAAAACAAGATGGTCTCATAGGTAAATATACCATCAGTGGGATCTTGTACAGGAGGCTCTGGGGGAGTAGGATCATAAGCTTGTTGTCTCTCCAGCTATAAAATCATGATGACTTTCTCCATTGGCATAGTTTACCTCATTATGAGAGCCTATGTTAGCGCTACCCTGATTGGTGTTTTGGTTCAGAGGAGGACCGCCTGCACTAGCATTGTTGTTCCATTATTGTTGATAGGGTCAGAGCCCGTTGTTGTAATTTCTCCCTCTGGCATTGTTGTTTCATGTTCCAGAGAAAATATTCCCTCTCTAGGAATTGTTGTTGTTGGGTGCAAAGGACCCCACCTTCAGCTAACCCATGTCCACAATCAGGGTAGACAAAATCTGTTGGAGGGATTCAACCTCAGTGATTAGCCTGGTATTCGCATCACAATGTGATGGTTTCTATTGTTGGTTTCCCAGGAAAGTGGTAGCATTCGATGGAGTCAAGGGTGGAAATCCTCCAGCTGTAGATGACTAAAAGAAAGGCACTCTAGGTGGTTTTGTCTGTGGTTGCTTCATTTTCTATGGCTGGTTCTAGGGAAAAGATTCTAGACCCGGTGTTGTCTAGGTTTGAGATGGATATACGTACCGAGCCTGCTAGTCTATTGGTGGTGGTGGGGGATTCATGGCCATTGCGGGAGAACCCATTGCCTAATTGGGGTTATATCCCTTGGTGTAAGAAGTTTCGCTAGGTATCATGTTAAATGTCATATTTTTCCCAATCCTGACCTGAGATTTGTTAAGACCACGGGACAATTCCAAGACTAGGTTGTAAACCTTCACCAAGGTGTCCCGGTCACCCAGGGCGATAGTTCTCTAGAGGAGAGTGACAATGAAAGGGTCCATTCTGTTAAGATAGGTCTAAATAGTTACATTTGCGGATGGGATGAAGGGACCTGTGCACCACTTCAAGCCACATTGGAACCGGTGGTTGAATGCTGCAAGGGGCTCATTTGATTCCTTCCTGATAGAAATGAACTAATTTTGGGACCACGCTGGGTCCACGTGTACGCAGAAGGTAGCCAGGAAGGCATCCTCCATGTCCTGCCAACAATTGATGGAATTGTCAGGAAGGTTAAGGTACTAGTTTAGTTCATTATGTCCCAAGGACAGAGGGAACATCTGGGTCACAACATCTTGATGTTGGATCTGGTTTTGGTTCATGACATCTTTGTATGCCTACAAATGTTCTTCTATAGTTCATGAGCCTAAGTGCTCGTATTGGGGAAAAATATTTTTTGGGTGCGAAGGTAGATCATTGGCTGCACCCATAAAAGTTTCCATCGGGGACCCAGTATTTCCAAAATATGCAGCCATCGGGGGTGTTGGATTTTGACTAGGTTGAGAATTAATTCCTGGGGTCATCTGGGGGACTTGGATATTCTTGGATGTGCTAGATCCCTAGACAATGGTGGTTGACTTGGATTATGAGGTCCATTTCTTTTGAGCGGGAGGATCAAGTTTGACAAACCTTCCAGGATTGGGAGGTGATCTAACGACTCTTTCAAATCTTGCTGGTGAAAACAATCCGATCCCACTAAAGGCTTGACTCCTAAAACTATGGCTTCAGGAACCTTCATGTAGTGTAAAATCTAAATCCTCATAGGGGGAGGAGCTCATGCCCTCCTTCTAGCACCAGTTTTTGTTGATGGGACTTTCTAACTAGGTCCGCCAATAGATGTAAGTTTTCATTGGGTACCGGGGTACTGGCCAACTTCACCTATAAAGGTTTTTCAGGGAAATGAGATTCCCTGGGCCTTCAAGAATGTGAGATTCGGGTCTCGATAGTGCAGGAGCTTAGTTAAGGATGTGAATTTTTTGTTCGGGGGGATAGCTAGTTATCTTGACTCGTCTTCTCTTGAAATTTAAGTAAGAGGGGTTTCCTGCAAGCATTTATCAACTTTACCAAATAAACTTCAAAAAATATTGCAGAGTTAGAAATATTTCATCTACCTATAGTCATGCCAAACATTTGAAACATCAACCAAGTTCTAACATGCTACACTAAATACTGAAGAAATACGGAACCATCAGTTCATATTAAATCAATAGCGAAGGAAAAGAAGGTCATTAATCTACTTAAAAGATTAGACCAAGGGACATAAAGAACATGCAACATAAAATACCATTAACCCAGAGATCAAAATGCTAACAACTTCATTGGTAGAATCCTTCCTTCTTCATTAACAAGTTTCCAGCAAGCACTGGTGCGTACAATGGTGGCTCTAGGGAAGCATTTAACTACTAAAAGCTTCTAAAAACTAAGGAGCATTGAGCTCTACAACTAAGAACTAAGAAACGAAAAATGCTATGAGCTATGGACTGCAAAATCATCAATTTTTCCAACCCTTGGAATGAGGTTAGACTTATTATTTATACACAAGCTTTGACCTAAATGTAACTTAACTTATTTTACACTTATCAGTAATACTATTTCCGATGGCTGGTACTACCTATGCCATGCTACAAAAGACCTCGAGATGAAAAAAGGTCTGACATGTCAGAAGAATAACACAAGAAAAGAGGAGTGGAAGAATCGGCCTCGACAAGGGAATCAAGAGGAGAAAAGAAGAAATCCAATCGCCCAGGGATCGAGGCTACATGCCTCATAAATGGGAGAGTGGCTCGCTTTCTTCAATGCGCTAGGTGTTATGTTGGAGCGGTGCCTTAGGAAGACCATCTATCAAAACACTCTTGTCAAGTCGACGTGCCTTATTGCAGTTACCTACTTTCTAACACCCTTTATTCACTACCTTGAAAGTGACCGGTCAGCTTTGGGAATTAGGACACAAGTCACTTTAAAGGATTCAAAAATAATATTGGATCCAGGACTCCGAGTTCTGGGAGCTTGCACTCCAAAAAATGAATGAATACAAAAAAATTACATCTCCTAATGATCATCTCCGGAGCCTGGAGGATTTTATTGTTCCTTGGTATCATTGAAGGTTTGAAGGAGTTTGGTGATCCCATCCTCGTCTATATCCTTAAGGCTGGCCTAGTGGTATTTGGCCACCACCACTTGCTCGCCCAAATCTAGAACATTTTCCTTAAACTCCACGGCCATCTTAGTCATGTCATGACTTTGAAGCATCATGCGAGTGAGCCTTGCCATTTTTTCTCCATCCATTTCCTCTAGGGATCCATACCAAGACTCCATTAGCTTGTCGAACTTTCCAAGGACATATTCCTCTGGAGTGCATGTTTCAGTGCTGAAGGGATTAGCTTCGGAGACCTTCAAGATGAATGACTTGTACAAATTGAAAGAATATTGAACTTCCTAGACTTTGTCACACATAGTCCCTACCAGTTGCTTGATTATCCCTAATGTGAGGTCAAGTCTGGAGTGCTAGGTCCGGACAAAGTCAAAAGACTCCTCCCCTAAAATTTTGGCTTCGGAGATAATTTCTTCTCCGATGCCAATGACCTCTTCCATCTCAGCCTTCCATGATTCATAGTTTTCAATGTCTCCCTCCCAGATGGAGATAGTAGTTTTGGCCTGATGTAGAACATTGTCAGTCGCACACAAGTCTGGGAGTGTGGATATTAAGAAACATCAGACATTTCCCACGTATTTTGTAACCCACTCATCAACTGCCTAAGCTTTTCTCTTCATCACCCTTAGTGAATCTATGTCACTCTTCGGAAGTGTCATCCTAGATGTGGAGACATCGGGGGGAATGGAAATAATGGTTTGTGCTAGCTCTATTAGTAGCCCCATGAGGTTTTCATTCTTTTCTTTTTCTACCCTCAACCTCTGGGCTTCCTTTTTGTAGCAAGCCTCCACTACCTTGGTTGCTTCTTTCAATAAGTCTAGCTCACCCTATTTTCCTCTATTCCCCAGGGGTACTTCGGTGATGGAATATTCATCAACCTTAGCTGTGGCCTCATCTGCATCTAGGGAAGGTGTTGTGATCACCGCAACTATATCTCTGGTTGGCCCAATCCAAAGAGTATGGATTGTCCACGCCTTCTTGGCCTTGGGAGGATTTTGCATTTGTGCCATCATCTCTACCAATGAGAGATGGGCCTTGGGTGTTGTTGGGGCCTTCCTCTTTCGTGACTCCACCAACCATTGTGGTGGTAGGGGTGGCTTTTGTGCTAGAATTTTTTCCTGTGACTCACCTTCAGGGTTTTGTTGGGTTTCCCTAATAATCTGAGCTATCCCGGACTCTTTCCTTATATCTTTGGGCTCTCTGGCACTATCTACCTTGGTGGCACTTGTGTCTTTTGCCTCAGTGTCCACATCTTTAGCAGTGTTGGGATCAGTATCTATCTCCCTGGGGATTGATTCCCCACCCTGTTGATGTTCTTCATCAGCCTTCTCCGCTAGAGTGTCTTCTTCAATTGGTGCATTTTATGGAGGCAGTAGAGGCATCAGGCCAAGATTCAACATTTGAGCCACTGTAATTACCTTGCCAAATGTTACCCTTGGAGGTGGTGTCTGGAATATGGCAGTTGGGGTTAAGGTTGATCTTATTATTCTAGTTCCCCCAACTAATGCTAGTTGCTTGTCTTGTTCTTGCCCGCCTCCCATGGTTCCTGCAACCTGCATCTCTGGGACTTCAGAAATGTTCACCTGTTCCTGTTCTTTTTTTCCTTCTACCTGGGTTTCCTTCTTTTGGGCAGCATCTTTCTCTGGGACATTTCTTTCAAGAGGGGGCACCATTTCCTCTTGGGCAGCAATTTCTTCAACCGATCTCTTGATATCTCCTTGCAAGTTTTCAAATTCATCAGTTCCAAATAAATCATCAAATTCATCACGGGGAGGGGAGTTCACTGGGATATCATCAAGTTCTTTGTCTAGCTCTAGAGAGTTGGAAGAAAGGATCTGTACTTCTTGGATGCTTAGCATCCCAAGTTCTGGCTCCGACCTTGGTTGATAGTTAGTCTTCTTTTTCTTTCTCCTGGTTATCAAAGGGGGCCCTGCATCCATTATAGCTGCCTGCTCCACTTTCACTCCAGTCCTTGTTGCTTGGACCATTAATGCTTCCAACAAAGGGGAAGAAGGAGGGTGAATAGGTCTGGTCATATGTGTTAAGGTGGCCAACCATGTGATTAACTTATCTTTCATCTACTGGGAGACCGCCAACGTCTCTTACATTTGATCAATTATGGGGGTTGCAGATGGGGTTTGTAATGAGGCTCCCATTATTCTCTTCCCTCTTTCCTCCACTTCTGAGGAAGTTTCAGCCCCAAAAGTTGAACCCCACACTAACGGGCCAACTTTGCGTGTACTTTGTGGGCAGGCCTTCTTAAAATATACATGGCTGTGCTCGACCATGTCACAGGTGAGGTCCTCAATTTTTGGACCTTCCTAGGCTTTCCAGACTACTAGAGGGAGATCCATCTTATCTACTCCCTTTTCTTTGTGTTCTGGGTCTATTATGGACCCGAAGTCTGAGAAGTTGTCTAGGAATTTCTTAAGCTTTAACCTTTCCATCATCTGCATTGTCATCCAGATGAAGTGTCGGCTCTAGACTTTAAAATCATCCTGGGAACCTTCCCAAAAGTCCTCCATGTGAAATACATGGGGCTCTAATACCTGGGGAAGTATCGTGACTATTTTGCCGAGCGGGTCAAAGTTTTTCCACTCTAGATAAATTTCATTTAGGCCCAAACTTTTAAGTTCACTATCCGCCTCTCTTGCCGCAGTCAGACTACACAAGTAATTCCCACAAGGGATTGGGAATGGAATATTTATTACCTTCTTCACAGTGTAGAGGGCATGCAATTCTAGAATCTACCGGCAGTATTCCAAAAGAATTATTTTGTTCCCACAATGCTTGGGAAACAAATAGGGTTTCCTAGAGAAGCCGGTTACCCGAATGTAAGTGTGCTGCTGGAACTGAATGTAGTAGTGGACATAACTTCTGACCAAATCCATTTCCTCCTTAGAGAGATGGTACCTGGCATCGTAGGTGGGTTTGAGGAGGTTGTAGTAGATGAAGGCATCATTTACTCGGCAGAAGCTAGGAAAACTAGCCTCCCATTGGATTTGTGGGAAATAATCCCACGGAGCCTTTTGGCCCAAACCGACTCAGATTATGCCTGCTATGAGTAGCCCATTTTTTATGGGGTTTTGTTGTGCTAGGGCCCAAAGAACATAGGAATTCATATAGAATTTAGAGATTCGAATGACCTAGAGGAGCTGGGAGTCCACATGATTTGAGATGATAGTGGCCCAATCAAAGTATTGCTTGCCAGAAGAGATGTCGAGAAATAAGTAGTACATCCATGTCATAAAATCCTAGGCATGGGGTTGTCCAAAGATCTTGTACAATGCTATGATTCCCATCTATATGCTTTCCTTCAATTCTGATCAGGGGATTTCCAGCTTCATTCTTTTGGAATATTTCTTTGGCATCTTTAGCCATTTGTTGTTTAATTATTTTCGAGCCATTTCTTCCAAGGCCAAAAATTCCTACAGTGCCTCAGATCAGGTGACGATGGCTGCATCATCAAACTTGGGAATTCTAGACCTGCCTGAAAATTTGCAGTGTCCAAAGACACCATGGGAGTTGGTACCCGGTCGAGATCGAGGTAGTGAGAATGATAGCCTAGATGGATGAATTATAGTGCACGACTAGAGTAAGAATAAGTTTTGGGGCTTGCACGGAGCATGGGAAGCATGCAGCTTTCAAGATCCTAGAATCACTAGCATTGATGACCAATGGGTCTCCGGCCGTTCATTGGATATGCATCATTTTTACCAGGGCTTACATTTCTGCCCACATTCCAATGCTGGTATCGATAATCAACTGCACCTTGGACTCAATTTTTGATCCTATGATAGTGTTCTCCTTCAAGTACTTCATGGTTAGAGGAAGCTTTTCTAGGGCCCTCTCAACTTTAGTTCTAACGGCTACCCTGGTGACTGTCGTGGAGATCCAGACTCCCTGGTGGAGAAGATGCAGATGCCTCTAACATGATGAGTGTGGTGTTGAAAAACTGCAAGGTAAGGTAACTGTCAGAATTCATACAAGATAAACACTACTCCGGGATCCAGAGGTCTTACCACCACATCGCGTATTTCAGCTAAAAAGTTAGTTTACGTCAAAATCCAGAAAAGATATGCATATAGTGTAGACTTAGGAATTTAACCATTATTTGGGCTTGGGGATTTCAACATGTTTGATGGAAGTAAGATATAGACTAATCAAGGACGTAGGGCCTAGAGTCTGGAAAACTAACCGTTAGCTGATATGACTGAAAGATGAGTTGTCAGGCTTATGTGGGCATCACATGGCCATGCAATAAATAGCAGTTATGGTGATGATGATGCCAACTATCTGAATGCATGCAAGGAGGGAGCCACTTGGTTTAACTTGAATATGTGCATGGGAAATAAATTTGCCATAAAGATTGATTCAATGGTGGAGAGAGAAACTACCATGGTCAAAACCTACCAAGAGCTGAGTTCCAACCAGCTGGTATTTCGTCATGTGGGTGAGCTCACAAATTTAGGAAACATAGACAAATGCATGGTGAGATCGATACAAAACTAGGAGGATATTCATTGAATATATAGTAGAGTTGAGGCATATATACATAACTTACAAAATTTACATAATATATAGACAACCAACGCCATGCAGAACGCATGGAAACTACCTAGGCTACAACTGCATAGAGGGAAAACAACCCTCTGCCAATGCCAACCCACCAATGCGAGGCAACGGAAGACCAGTGTCATGAGACATGGCAAAACATAATGGACCCAAAACCAGACAAAGAAAACAAAAAGCGAAACGAGAACAAAACAGAAGCACAAAACTAGAAAACCCAAAAAAAAATGACAAGACCAAGGTTGAGAGCTTACCTGAAACATGGAAACAACGGAGAAGGTGGGCATGGGAAGCACCCTGCAATGAGCTAACCCTAAGGATCACTATGAATAATCACTGCAAAACCACTAGTAATCAGCCACTAAACATGAGAGAAAAAGTAGTTTAAAATTGCCTTAATTCACCTTGATTTGCTCTAAATGCACAAGTGTTTTAATCATGGTGACTGTGAAAGTGACAGATAACTCCCATTTATACTTAGGGTAAAACGGGTTGCATTCTTTCCCATAGAATCTGAAATAGGTAGACCTCTGGACTCTGGACCTGAGGATTATAGGCAGCCACACCCCCTCGCAAACAAGGGACATCATAGCGAAGAATCCCAGAGTCCAAAATCTGGCACTGGAGAAGACAAAATCTAGGACCGGGTCCCAAAGACACAAAAAATATAAATAGAAAGAAGAACAAACCTCACGGGAGGGAAAGCCTGGAGAAGAAAATAAATAAAACAAAGAAAACAAGGCAAGAGCCAAAGTGGAAAGAGGGGACCCAACATTTTGCACACAAAATGTAGGGATGGGTATGCAGCGCATAACAAGTTATAAAACCTAAAGTAAAACTTACAAAGTAACATATCATTTATAAAACCTACTGTAACATGTCATTTTTTGTCACAAATAAAGAGTTCTCACCATGATAAAATAGAGTGACCATTTTCTATAAAAATCATATGTGTAGATATAAACATTAAGTACAACATGTTCAATTTTTTTGCAAATATACACATTAAGGATCATGTTAGATAATACAAGGGAATTTGATCAAAATAGGGAGACAATCACTAGATTGTTTTCTAACTTTCAAAGAGAAGGTAATGATAAATGTTATTGTCCATGCAAGAGTTGTAACAGCTTAAAGACAAGAAGAATCAAAATCAAAATAGAAAAGATACATTGTAGGGAGAATGGTCACATTGAAGGGGGTTTGATTATCATCCATTGGTAAGTTGTTTGTTACATTGTAGGGAGAATGGTCACATTGGAGGGGGGTTTGATTATCATCATTTTTATATAGGTCAATCTCCCCAGTGTCGTACATGATATGGACCACCACGTCTTAGAGGAACATGGGGGTGTGAATATAGAGGAACATGGAGGTGTGAGTATTGAAGCTGAAGATCATAATCCCATGGAAGATGAAAATCATGCACCAGAAAACACATTTGAAGATGATGGTATGAATGCATTGGTCATTGACACATTTGGTACTAGTTCTATTGGTGCTACTGATGATGATGATGATTATTATGATGAGGATGACATTGACATCATCCATGATATACCTCTACTTGAGAAGGAGAACATAGACCTTTACAAAGGCACAGACCTTTACAAAGGCTCCCAATCTACTCTTCTCTTTGTTGTATTATTGTTGGTGAATTTGAAGGTTATGAATGGTTTATCCAACATAGCAATGTCACATATGCTAAGGTTTGTCATATACGTCATTATAGTCTATAAAAGCTGAAACATGTACCATTAAGATTATTTATCGTAATGAATTATATTTTTTTTTGTAGATTGATAGGTGAGTTTTTGTTACCACCATCAAATGTTCTCCCTTTCTCTTACCGATAATTATGTGCCACTACGAAAAATATTGGAATGGAGTATCAAGCAATAGATTCTTGTCCCAACGATCATATTATTTATCATAAAGAACATAAAAATAAAATAGAATTCCTTTAATTTCATATGAGAAGATATGATCGAGATGATCAAATGACAAAAAAGGTGTCTCGCAAGGTTCTTCGTTACATCTCCATTATTCCACATCTGAAATGATTATTCAGGTGCAATAGCTTGGCACAATTTATGGATTACCATGCACGTGGAAGGAGTTGAGATGACATTATTTGAATTCCTATGGATGGTTCATCGTTTATGGACATAGAGAAAAAGTGGCCACACTTTAAAGAAGAACCTTGAAATCTCAGGATTTCTCTGGCAGCAGACAGTGTCAATCCATATAGAGTGATGAGATCTATTTACTCGGTGTGGCATATTTTTGTTATCAACAATAACCTTCCTCCATGGATGTAATAAAGGAGCACATTATGTTAGTAATGATTGTTCTAGGTATTTTATTATTTTATAGTTATCTACATGTAATTATAAGTCTTGGATTGAAATGCCCACAATAATTATCTAATATTGTTGTTAATTCAACTAGGTAAGTACCAAGTGAAATATATGAATGTATATATTGCACTTCTTATCAACAATTTGTTGGTGTTATGGAATGGTTTCACTATGTATGACATCTCAAGACCAATTGGACAAAGACAATTTCAATTCTATGCAATTCTTGTGTGACCAATTCATGATGCTCCAGAGTTGACACATTTCTGTGGTATGTTATGGTGAATTATAGTTGTACACGATAATTCTAATTCTAAAAATTAACATATTTAATCCAATTGTATCATTATATTTTAGGTATTCAAACAAAGGGAAAATTTTCATCTCCAATGTGTGGTCCAAAGATGAAATCTCTTCATTCAAAAAGTTTAAGAAAATAGGTGTTTGATTAGTATAGGCACTTCCTCCCCAAAAATCATAAGTATCAAAGTGCGGAAAACCATCTTTTCAATGGGAAAGAAAAGACTACATCAAATCCCCAAAGAATGACACCTCACCTATGACAATTGTAATATAATATAATTTGAGGTAATATCGTTCTGTCGAATGGTTGATGTTTGAAAATTATATATTTTGATTGTGTTTTGTTGGATAATTATGTAGTTGATGATCTTGAAGGTCGTGAAGGCATCACTAACCAGCTTCCAAAGGGACTAAAATGTTATCCTTGAGAATTTAGTAAGCTACCCTACTATGAACAGCTACAAATTGTGCATTTGTTTGATATTATGTATATTGGAAAGAATGTAACAGACACTGTGGAAAATATTGGATGGAAGGCGTGACAAAGAAAAACTTGGCAAAATTTTTAGTGACATTCATGATTCCAATCATGCAATGACAAATATCATTGAATCAAATAGCAATGGAGACCGGATTAATGCAAGTACTCTTCCTTGGTTATTAACAGAGCAACAAAGTAATGCTATAAAAGAAGTCATACAAAAAACTTCATTTCCTACAGGATTTGCTGTAAACATAAGCAATCTCATATCAAAGAAAAGTGATTTTGGGTTAGGGATGAAAATGCATGATTGGAATACCTTCATCAAGGTAAGTCACAGTCTTTTGTATTTATAATATTTTTTTGTAACTACATTCAATTTTCATTGTATGAAATGATCAGTTGACAATTATTACAGTATTTGCTACCCCTATCACTCCCATAGAACTTCGATGATACTATCAAACAAGTGATATATGATCTTGGAAAATACATGAGGTAAGCACTGATATTTGTTCAATATATCAAACAAGTAATATATTGTAAAGTCTCATATTTATATATTTGTGTGTCTTCAATCCCTTGTAGGTGTTTGTCATCTAAATAAATCCATAAAGAAGATGTAAATATTGGAAGAAAAGAATTCCTCATCTAATATGTGAAATGTAAAAGTGTTTACCTTCAACTTTTTTTAATGCACAAGAACACTACCTCATACACCAAGTTGAGGAGATTTAATTGTGTGGAGCTATACATACTAGGTCAATGTGGATGGTTGAGAGACACTTGAAATTTTTTAAGGGTTTGGTATGAAAAAGAGCACGTCCTGAGGGTTCTATGGTTGAGGGATATATGGTATACCAAATGATGGTGTACATTACTCAATATCTTACTAATCTTGCAACAAAGACCCATATAGATTTGTACGCCTCCTCTTTCATGATTTGTGATTCCCAAGTTTTCCAAAGGTGGGGGTTAGTAGCAACAGTTTACAATGATATAAATCCAATACCAAAGAACTACTAAAATGAATAACTTAAAATGTAACCAATAAAATGTACAAGCAAAGAAAGGAAAACAAATGAATGCAAACCCCCAAAGTGCTTGAAACTTCTATTGTTTCTCTCTACTCCTTTCGAAACACTATTTTTGATGCTCAGTATTGGTGTGGGCAGCATCTATGACTTGAGAAGCGTTGAGAATTTGATACTTGAAATGGGTGTGTGATCACATGATGGCTTGAATGCTAGAAGCAAACTGACGTAGTAATGGCACATGAGAGCTTGTAATCCTAGATCCTTCAAATGGTTATGAAGGGTTTATTATATAGGAATTGAGGATGAAATGAACGGTTGAGATCAATCCCAAAGATAGGGAGATGAATGGTTGAGATCAAAGGGTACTGGAGAAGCCATCAGTAAACTCCACCTCTTCAATTGGTAAAGAGGAGATAGAGTTTGGTTGACTAAAGAGCTAATGTGAGTTACCTTTTAGAACTGAAGAGGTGGGTGGAGTTACCTATGTGAACTGGAGAGATGGGTGGAGTAACCCATGTGATCTAATTGGAGTTATCTCTTTAAAGATAAATGAATATTTAATTAATTTATTTAATTAATGTTTTCAAAATGTGAGATAATTGAATTTTTTTTATTTAGAATTTCTTTTTTCTTATGAAATTAAATTATTTTAATTGAAACTAATTTAATTGGAAGAATTTAATTAGTAAGTTTAAATATTTGAATTTAAACTATAGGAAATTGAATTTAATTAATTAATTAAGGGTAATTAATCAATTAAGGTTAATTATTTAAATAAAATTAATTATTTAATTAATTTTGGAATTTGATTAGATGATTTGGGGAATGAATTCAGAAGAAAATAGATGATTAATTAATGATTAAAAAACCATTAGTTAATAGATGAAAATTAGTGTTTTTAATGTCAAGTCGCAAGCCTGACCATTTTCGGGTGTCTACATTTGCCTCTCTTTGATGTGATGTGACTTGTCGCAGTGTGTCAGAGATTCTTTGATTTTGATCTTGCCCCAGCTTGCCCTGGCGATAGTAGGTGTATTTATGCCCCCTCAAAAAATTTGAATGAAAAATCACGACATGAACGTTAATTTGTTGAAACTGCAATTTTTGAATCTGGGTAGCTGACTGATTTGAAAAATATTTTATATTGCCTCTGATATTGATTGTCGAAGTCTTTGGGGAACGGGAAGAAAAATTTAACTTTCTAGAGAAATTAGGGTTTTTAGAAATCCCTATAAGTAGGCAAGAGAGCCATTCATTTGTCACATTGCCTTCTTGGAGCTCTTGAATTCTTGGTGAGTTTGTTCTTAGTTTTCTTTTCTTTTCCTCCTATTTTCATGCGATGGCGGGCAACCCTGGAGTCACACACATATTTGACTGAGTCTGGACATATCAAAGGCCAACTAGCATAGGACGTCTGGTGAGTATTCTCACTTTGCGTGTCATTAATACCTTTATTTCTCGCTTTTCAAAATTTTTGTTTTCTGGCCATATGCATAAGTTGTCGCAATCGACTGCGGTTTTGCTACAATTGTGGTTTGAACACCGCAACTTTTAGCTTAGTGCTGCAATTGATAAGAGTTTTGCACTTGCCTTGTTTGCATGCCTCAATTATATTTTATTTTCCGCAATTGACTGTTGTTTTTTGCAATCACATAACAGTACCGCATATGTAGGATTTATTGCCGCAATTGCTTGTTTGTAACTATTTGCCTAATTTCCTTGTCTCATTTCTGCTTATTCTGGTTTTTGTCACTTCCCTTTATGTCTGATACTGATATATTCTTAATTTTTTTTTGTGTGCAGTACATTGGGAGGATTCTGCGCTGCCAAGAGTCTAGCCTGGTGGGACTTGTATATAGGTTCTAGCTCTCTGAGAATGAGAGGTCAGTTCTTAGGGACTTAGGTTTATATTGGATCTGTTACATGCTAGAGATCACGACCAACAAGGGTCTGATCTCAGCTCTTGTAGAGCGATGGCATTCAGAGACATGCACTTTCTGGTTACCCACTAGAGAGTGTATTGTTACTTTGGAGGATGTGTACCACAGCCTTCAGCTTCTGATCCAAGGTGCACTTGTGTAGTATGCTACCCGACCTGGTATTGTTTCTTTGACTGAGCTGTCTAGATTGCCCTAGGATCAGCTTGGGTTATCTGGTGCATATGATATTCCATAGTCCTAATTTGGCTTGGGCCTCAATAGGTTTTCTACCTTACTAGGTAGTTTGATATATGGCATATTATGCCCTGATCGTCACCAACACAGATTCTCTATTGGTTTTGACTCTGTATTGCAGAGTATGGTCTGTGATCATAATGTTTATGCATGGGGGCCATGTATGTTGGCTCATATGCACTACCATATGTTTTACGTGGCTTACCTCAATGGTAAGTCACTCGGCTATGGTGCTACCCTCCCGTAGATATGGGCATGGGAGCACATTGTTGTGTGCCATCCCATTGGTACTCATGATCTTCCTGCAGATAGGCCTTATGTATTCATGTATGATGGAGCCATCATTCAGACCCAAATGGGTCATTTGATGTGTTGGCATCAGCAATTGGATATGATGCCCTATTTTATTTGGAGACCATATAGAGAGTGCCTTGCATGGGATGGAGAGGATGTCCATCTTCCTTTTTATCGTCAGTGGAGATACATGATTGGTCGTTTCACTGACCATGTATATATGATTGATTTTCACAACACCGACAAGGTGTTGCAACAATTCAGGGAGCACTAGGATGTGTCCAATATATATACCTATTTTACTCGTAAGTCAAGGGAATCTACAGTCTGGGGTGGTTTCATTTCACTAGATGTTGTGTGGACTGAGTTTGTAGGCTTACTTCCTATTGCTTGGACATGGCAATCTGCCACTATAGATGCAGGTATGTTTGTTCAATGATATTTTTGTGTAATTCCCGTACTTCTTGCATAGTATATCTACTCTATGATACTTGTTTCTTCATCTGATGTGGTACTCATATTTGAATTTGATATTTTGTGGGCACCACTCCTCAGTATGATGCTCATTGGGCATAGACCCAGCCCATTCCACTTACAGATGTCTCTTGTCCCATTGCTAGGACTCTCATGAGGAGGCATCGTCAGGTACGATGAGGTAGGGGGTCAAGACAGAAGGAGATATCATGGCCAAGATAGAGGTATGGTTGGAGGTCTAATGGAGGTAGAGATGGAGGCCAAGATGGAGGTCAAGATGGAGGATGGGGGAGGGGAGATGATGGGGGAGATGATCCTAGTCCTGGGGGTGCTGGTGGTGGAGTTCAGATGAGGGGTGGGCGGAGTGGTGGTCACACCAGTACTCAGAGAGTTGGGTTGAGTGTTGTGTTGGAGGATGAGGAGGCGATGGAGGAGGAGGCACCTCAGTTAGTGCAGAGACTACATCAGTTTACTAGTGTTGTTTTGGCTCTGAGAGTGGAAATAGGGTGGTTGCAGAGGATGTAAATATTGAGATAGCAGATATTGATATTGATGTCTTGGATGTAGAGAGTGCAGGCTCGAGCTCCTCTACTAGCAGTAGTAGTACAGGCAACAGTACTAGTGAGAGCTCAGAGAGTGAGAATGATTCTTGGGTGGTGAGGGGGAGGGGAGATGAGGGATTGGGTGACAAGGCTAAGGAGGGTAACATGGATGCGGCCATGGGAGGTATGGACATAGATCCTTCTGATCTGGAGAGACTCACGCAGTAGGTTTTTGATTTGTAGGCCAGACTTGCTTCCACTGATGCCTATGCCACTACTTTGGAGGCTAGGGTTACAGCTGCTGAGGCCAGGATGACTGCGATGAAGGCTAGAGAGCGACAAGTTCAAGCTGAGATCCATTCATTTATTGATAGTGTATAGGATGCTTCTCACTGGGATGTTTTGGACAGGTATTATAGATCTAGGCGTGATGCCCAAAGGGAGATCGAGTATTGGAGATGCCATTACAAGGGTACAGTTCCTACAGAGAAGAGAGTTCCTAGTTATACAGCCTTGCATAGATCCAGTAGGGCTAAGAGATCATAGAGGTCATAGAGTAGTGGTGTTGGTGCTCCGAGTTCATCACAGAGACCTGCTACTGATATGCCACCCCCTCGTCCACCTGGCAGAGAGAGTGGGGGTAGCACATGCTGATTTTTATATCTCTCCTCTTTTGTATCATGTACCATTTTTGTAGTGATGTTCCTTTGATATTATTCTGAGGCTTATCATTTTTTATCTCAACACACTTGATATTTTTTGGTATATATGTTGATTACCTTCCTTTGTCCAAACTTGCGACCATCCATTGTACTCAGATATTTTTATTTATATGAGATGCTTCTAGTGATTTGATATGATGTGCATTGGTTTACTCTCTATATGTATGATTCTACATGATTTGGTTTAGGTGATGAAAATGTATATGCAATATGATTCTATTATGTAGACTCGTAGATGGATTATTTACTTTTCCTATGATACTGACATTTTTATGCAGGATGGTGGAAACGAAAATGCATGTTTATATGAGATGTTTATGGATGCATGTATTTTTATAATTTATCATGTATGCAACTACTATATTTTTTTCATTTTTTGTGATGCACTTTAAATGGAATGGATGCAATGTATTGTGCGCAAAATATCTGAGTAATGCATGTGTTAGTTATAAGGGAGTTAGTTTGGAAATATGCTCTCTGGGATTGATTTGATAGATATCAGATGATAGAAAGGAATTTTTCTTTTGTTGATATATATGAATTGATAGAAAGGATGAGTGTCCCAAGTTGTAGCCCCTTTTTCCAATATTTTTCATCATTGCATCTTTTTTATTTTTGAAATTCCGAAGAGCGTCCAATGCATCCATATCACATACCATCTGGATACTGCCATGACCTCTTGACAAGCGAAAGGAGTGGAGAGTTTGAATAGAAAGAGAACTTAGTGCATCCAAATATTGACCATATGAGTTCAGCTATGTTCCCTGTTTGAAAAGAAAGAGAGCCAAAAGCACTGAGATATTGACCATCTGGATACCGCTTTGCCCTCTGAAAAAACTAAAAAAATGAAACCAAGATAGAACTCCTATACACCCAGATTCCATCTGGATAAAACTGTGAGCTCTTGATTTTGCAAAGAAAAGACCAAAGTAAACAAGATAGAACTCCTATGCATCTAGAGTCCATCTGGATAGCATCGTGAGCTCTTGATTGCAAAAAAGAAAAGACCATAGAAATCAAGATAGAACTCCAACGCACTTAGAGTCCATTTGAATAGCACCGTGAGCTCTTGATTCTATAAAATAAACAAGCAGATAAAAGAGAAGGAATGTCCAATTCTTTCCCAGGGTTAAGCTCAAATCGTGGAACTGCATGGCTCCCAGATAAGTGACAACGCCTACTGCGTTTATCCTAAATCATCATGGCCCTGAAATCAAAGTGAACATTCAATAGATAGAAATCAAATAAATAAGTAATGATCTATCATAGCTACTCTCCTCTGTTGATGGATCCTGGAGTAGTGTAAGAACATAACCATGAAATATAGACTGGCATCTGACCAACTGACTGACCTAGTCAACACTTTTGGATGGTTCCATGATTCATTTTGATGCTCTTGATTGGCTTGACTCTTTTGATAGGCTTGATTGTCTTGATTTCTCTAGTGTATCTGGTTTCAGTAATAGATGACTCATATAAGACTGACCTATCTGGTTTTGAGCGTATCCATCACTGTGTAAGATGATTGATAGGATTTGATTGATTTGATCAATTTGGATGGCTGATCAAGTTGTGTCAGATGGGCCCAAAGTTGATTCACAAAGCTCATGATTGTGACATTTGATAGATTGGCTTGGTCACCAGTTTTCTTGTTGATAGATTTGATAGATTGATAAAGCTGTGTCATATGGGCCCAATGCTGATTTGCAAAGCTCATGATTATGACATTGATTGACTAGGTGTGATCAGCCTTTGCTCTCTTGATAACTGAGTTGGCTTTATTTCTTAGGATTTTGCAATTTTTTGATTATTTTTGATGGAGATTGATTTTCTCAGGATATTTTGATCTTTTTAGGATTTTTGATGAGTTTTGTGATTTTTTTTTTAGGGATTTTTTTCAGGACATTTAGAATTGCCCCCTAGTCTGGTGGACCAGTAGTAACCATGGATACATTTTGGTGCTCAAAGGGTTTCATGCTTCTAGATATAGCTTGGGTAGTCAGTCATGCATTTGAAGTGTGCTCAAGCTTTTGATTTTAGAGTTCATTGATAATGGTGAAGCTAGTTTTGAACACTTGGTGCCTGTTTACTAGGATTTCACCAAGGTAACTACTAAATAACACCTGTTTTCTAGGTTTTCACTGAGAGAGCAATTTTGTTTCTCTTAATTTTTTATTTTTTTTGTTGTCACCAAGGTGCCTGATTGCCAGGTTTTCACCAAGGTAACATTTTTGTATTTTTTGATTTTTTTGGTATTTTCTGGATATGTAGATAGGTGCCTTAACCATTGAGGCCTCAAGCATAGAACCTCTTGAGGTGCATGCTATTTATTTATCCAAGGATTTGATCTCCTTCTAGTGTCGCTAGTTGGTATGCCCCACTGTGGGTAGAGTTGAGAATGACATATGGTCCTAGCCAGTTAGGCTCGAACTTTCCTAGTTTCAATCACTCTACTTGGTTCTTTTGCTTTTCCATGAGGACAAGGTCTCCTACCTCAAATTTTCATGACCTCACCTTCTTATGATAGTTCCTTCTAAGGCAATTCTAGTATCCTTGTAAGTGTTTGAAGGCATGTTGTCTTCTTTCATCTAGTAACTCCAGTTCACTGAGCCTTTCTACTATGTAGTCTTCATCTGTAATCAAGTTCTCTAGTGATATCCTCAAGGATGGGATTTCCACTTTGAGGGGTAGGACCCCCTCTAATATATATATTAGGGAGAAAGGAGAGGCTCTTGTAGGTGTTCTCATGCTAGTTCTGTATGCTTAACGTGGGACTAAGTTGTAAATGCCAGTCTTGTCCTGATTCGTTCATTGTTTTCTTCAAGATTTTCAAAATTATTTTGTTTGTAGCTTCAGCTTGGGTGTTCCCTTGAGGATAATAAAATGAAGAGAACCCTTGTTTTATATGGAACTATTCACATATCTCTTCGACATCCTTGTTTTGGAAAGGTGTACCATGATCTGTTAGGATAGTTTGATGGATCATGTATCGACAGATGATGTGGTTAAGTATGAACATCAATATCTGCTTGTCAGTTATGTAAGTGAGGGGAATCAATTCCACCCACTTAGTGAAGTATTATGTTGCTGCTATGATGTATTTGTGTCCATTTGCTAAATAAGGTGTAATTTTTCCCACTAGGTCAAATCCCCACATAGAAAATGGCAATGGTGATGTGATAGGATTTAATTCTTGGGCTGGTGCAGGGATGAGGTCTCCATGAATCTGACATTGCCTACACCTTTGTACATGTTTGTGTGCATTTGTCTCTATTGTGGGCTAGTACTATCTCATGCAGATGATCTTCTTAGCTAAGTTTTTTCCACCTCCATGGGTTCCACAAATTCCTTCATGTACCTCATATAGAGCTCTCTGGGATTTTGTGGAAGTGATACATCGTAGTAGCATTCCATCTAGACTTCATCTATATAAAGTAGTTGAGAGGATGGTATACATATAGGCCTGGTGGATGAGGGAATTTCTTTGGTTTCTAGACAAGTTGGGAGGTAGGACACTATTTTGGAGGTAGTTATATACATCTTGGTACCATGGGGTTTTAGGACCAACAAGCATGCATGTTGATCCTATGATGGATGCTTGATGTGATGGCACCAAGATTTTTTCTATTAGAAACTAGAATCATGTTTCATTGCCTGGCATATCGATCAATGATGCTATGGTAGCCATCACATCTACAAATTTGTTTTGAGCTCATGGTACTTTCTCGAAGAAGATGTAATGGAACTTGGTGTGCAATCTTTCCATCTATACTCTGTATGGTATTAGCTTCTCATATTTTGTCATATAATTATTGTTTACTTGGCTAATGACCAACTGCAAATCTTCGTAGACCTTAATGTTCTTGATTCTCCATTGAATTTCTATCTTTAAACTGATGACCAGTGCTTCATATTCTGATATGTTGTTTGTGCATGGGAAGTTGAGTATGAAAGATTTTGGAATTGTATCATTATCTCGAGTGATAATTATTATTCCTGCCCCCGTGCCATGGTTCATGCATGATCCATCAAAGTATAGTTTCCATACCTCGATAGATCAACATATTTTGGGGAGGAAGCACCTCTTTCTAGTCACCAAAATAAATCAAAAAAGAAAAAAGAATTGTCAGTAAGTGAAAACTAAAAGGTGCTTACTGACACAAAAAATGATAAAAAGATAAAACAAGACGTATCTTCTAGTGAAAACCTCATTGAGGCGCTAAAAGATGGAAAGAAGGAACTCCTCCCCTTAAGTTTACAATAGCCTCATCATTATCGAAGACATCCATATCAGGTGGTCCTTGTTGATCCCACTCTATTAGTTTGGGTTGTACTAGACATAGACTCTCGTGTTGGTTTAACTCTATTCAGTTGAAAGGGACTATGGATATGGTTCCAATAAACCTAGACTGTGATGTGGATGCATCACTTGAAGAATGGAGAATGACATGTTTATCTATGAAAGGTTGGTCATCAATGGATAGTTGGTCAAATAAGTCTTCAAGGTTTATGGTGGTGGTTGACCAAGGGGAATAATCTAGGATCAATGGTTTAGAGTCGTGAAGGGATCTCCACTCATACTCATGGGAGTTAGTTTCACTAGAACGCTTGTCAAATGTCTCACTTCCTTCGTTATCGTCAATGGCTATGTTGAGGTTTATTTGGATTTGAGTGGTTCCCTCTTCAGTGGGCAACAACTATTGCAGTATGTTTCTTATCAAGACATGCTCTGAGTTTTTCCCCCGGTGCATCTCTGCTATTTGTTCTTGATAAACTTGGATGTCTTGGATTATAGGGCTGGTTCTTTGTTTCCCATAGCCTAACCCTCTCTTGTTTCTCTGGGTTGGCAGGAGAGATAGTTCCATTAAGCCTTGTTTTCTTGCCCCCAGACCAGTTGTACCATCATACCCAAATCTTTGTAACATTGTATAACCATTTCCATAGTTTGATAGGGGTAGGGGTTGTTGAAGTGTCTCTTGTGGATCTTGGTACAACCATGTGTTGATATCTTGTTCAAAGGGGTTTTCTTCTGTAATGTCTCCCTATCTGAAAAAGGTTGTGGGTGGACATCTGAATAGAACAAGCTGTGGAGTTTCTGTTATAATAACAGGTTGTGGCCTGCCATAAGTTCTAGGGCTCCGAGGCATGTTCATGATGGTGAAAGCTTCCTCGTAGCTGTATTCACCACAACCCTTTTCGGTAATGGATATCTTTCCTACTTTCCATGTGACATCCTTAGGATTTGAATCTAAAGAGGATGGGATGTTGGCGTCTTGGTTTGAAGGTACCTAGTTATCAGTGTTGATTTGGACCGCATTACAGTATTGGAAAGGATTGGGATCTCCCTATATGATGATTTCTTCTCCCTGGTGTGGGAAATTTATGCATTGATGGTATGTTGAAGGTACAGCTTGCATTTCATGTATCCATGGTCTACCTAGTAACATGTTGTATCCCAACTCAAGATCTAGGATCTGGAAGGGAGTATTCTTGACTACTAGACCCATACAGACAGGTAGAATGATAGTACCTTTAGAGGATCTTTCCTCTTCGTCATAAGCTTGGATATTTATCCTGCTCGTGACATCAATGCTTGATTTTGAATAGCCTAGTTTCTTGATTAACTTTAGAGTACAGATATTTAATCCAGCCCCACCATCAACAAGGACTCTATGGATAGTGCTTTTGTGGACCTCGACAAGAAAGTGCAAAGGATCATTATGCAGGGGTTTATGTGGCGGAACATCTAAATTTTGCATGTTTGTTAGAATCTATATGGTTAACCATCATTTTGAAGCTCTCAGGTGTTATGTCCCTTGGGACAGCTACATAAGGGCTTGGTCAAGTGCTAGTTTATGCCGCAGAGATATGCACAATAGGTCAAACATGGAGATTTGGGCAGGTGTGCACTTTAGTTGATCCACTAGGCTTGGCTGTGGGTCTAAGGTTTCATTAGGATTGGTAGATATAGTAGATGAGGATGGTACTCCCTACAAGAAAACTCTGGTATGATGCATGGTTACAACACATTTGTTACCTTGGTCTTTGATAGTGATCGTAGCCACATGGCTATCTGAAGGATTGAGGCAATTGATAATGTTATCACTATTGGCATATGTATAGTTGACCTATTTGGATGATCCAATAGACCTGGAGGATTTCCCTTTGTTGTGATCATGAAATGTATCATTGAATATAGTGTGATCAGTTTTTCCTTTGGCTTGGGTATTTGTTACATCGATGACCCCTATGTCAATCAGATCTTCGATAGCATGTTTCAATCGGTAATAGTTAGGTGGTTTGTGTCCTTTCACTCAATGAAACTCACAAAATTCATTGTCATTATACCTATCATTCCCCACAAGGGAACCGGGGAAGAGAACATAGATTCTCTTTGAAAAAGTAAACCTAAGTAAAAATTTATGAAAATTTTTGAATTTTAAAAGAATTAGGTATGTGAACAAAACTTAAACTTAAATTTCTTCCAGGGTTCCCTTAATGCATGATTCAGT
>MU227639.1:4647342-4685981 GCA_018584345.1 Thuja plicata
CATAACAGAGCATACACATATTAAGACAATTAATTAGAACACAATTGAACCCCAGATAGAGTGCCTTACAAACTATCCTCTCACTCCTCACATCAATGTATCAAATCCTTGCACAAACCCTAATTCTTTGCAATCACCTATAAGATTTAAACTCTCCTTGAAAATAACTCACAAACAAGAACATGACTACCTTGTAACCAGTATACTCAAAATGCCTTACAAATTGAACATATAAGAATTAATTGCAAATGCAAGAAGACACCATTGACATCAAAAATGGAGATTCCATTGTATTTTATTAATATGAACTCAATAATAGTACATCTTGAAGACTCAAAAACCAACGGTCAAACCAATTTAGTAATCTACCTTGTAGTCTTATTTTTTTTACCATCCTTATTATAATGTCATAACCTGATACTAATAGGTAGCCCTAGTCATCTTGGAATCCTTTTGGAAAATAAGGATGCAACAAGCTATGGATGACTGGGCTACAGGACAAAATACAGTTCCAAGAAGAGACAAAACTTTTGGCTGAAGAGATAACAATATTTTCTATGAGTCATGTGATCATTTGTCTTGTGACCACCTGAATGCTTGAAGTTGTTCTGAATTAGTTGGGCCTTTATCATCTAGATCTTTCTCTCTTGCTGATGAAAAGCCCCCAATATCTTATTTTCTCCATTCACTCAACCTCCTTGGTGTTAGTTGTCCCCTTCATATTTATTGTCTCATGCTACCGGGGTAACTACTCCATACTTTCTAACCCATGTGGTGAACACCTCATCACTTGGCCAATTGAAATTGAAAACCTCATTTTTTTGGCTATTTAACTCCTCCCAATCACTATTAGCCTTCTCAATCTCTACCTCCCAAGAATCAAAAAATGCCTTGGCTTTACTCAAAATATCTATAGTTAGCACAAACCATCCAGTATTTGCCAAAGTGACAATAATTTTTGTTCTGCTAGTTAGTGCTTCATTTAATTCCCTCAGCCATAGGGCTTCATCTTTTATGTTCACATCCTCTTTGAACATATAGGGATACATATCGTATCTATCCTTGGAAAATTCCCCTCTTAGAGTTGTGATCTTCTTCATCACCATGTTCCTCTTGGTGTCTAAATTGACCATCAATTTGAGACACTTATGACTGCTTGTCAAAATAATATCAATATTATTTTTCTCTTTAGAGAGGGAACTAAAATATTTTACATGGGATGCCCTCCCTTTCCATTTACTCACTATCAAATTCCATTGTTCCTTTTCAGCATCATATTTTCTAGTGATGCTTGCAATCTTCTTCCCCAATAGGTGGAGATTAGAGAGGTTGACCTCACTAGTACATCTCTTGAGATTTGTAAATATTTGATCTGTGTCCTTTTGCTTCACCAATTCTTCAGCTTCTTTGTAGGCTTGGGAATCTTCTAAGTCTCTCTTACCCTCCTCTTCTAATCTTGTTCTTTCACTGATTAGCCTGCTCTTCTCAGCTTCTAATTCTTCCTTCTTGGCCTCAATAGCTTCTAGAGTAGTAGGACTTAGAGGTGCAAGGGATGGGGGATATGTTATAAATGGACTTGAGGAGGAGGGTTCATGAGGTTCCTGATTAATCATCCCTTCAGGCACAAATTTGGTTATTTGCTTACCCTCCAACTCTGCAATTCTATTATCTTTCATCAGGGATTTAACCTTCTCTTCATTGTAAGCTTTGAGCACAAACTCGTATTTTTCATTCAGACTAGCGTAGGCCTCCTTTTCTCTCTCTGACACTTTCATACTCAAATTGGCAACCTGAACAACAAGGTCAGTTGCTTCGACTCCTGAGGTGTTTGCAACCCTTTTCACAATCAGGATGCCTGTGTCTTTAGCTTCATTATCTTCTTTAGTTCTTCTCTTGTCCTTTTTCTTTAGTGACCAGATTGCTAATGCTGCATGGTCTTCACTAAATTTAGCACCAATTGATGTTCCAGTAGGGCTTATGGGTTTAGCTTGTTTCCTTATGGCATCAAAAATTACTGCATCAGCTAAATCCCATTGTGGCAATATGAGAACCCCTTGCCTTTTGACCATCTGTCTGCCCTCTTCAGGAATAATTTTATCAAATTTTAGTATCAATTCTTGTTTAACTGCTTTCTCTATGTCCTCTTTGGAAGCATCGAGTTGGGCTTCTATCATTTTTTGGCACTTCTCATTGTATTCACCAATATGGCATCTCCATAGAAACTGAATAAAAGCCCTAGTTTTGATGAAATTGTCATCAGACAAGAATTCATCACTTGCTTACTTGGTCACAGGGTCTAACTCCTTTCCAGAAAATTCAGCCACTATGAGGTTAGATGATGTATGTTTGGGTTCTTCTGGCATCCCCTCTTGTAGTTCTTGACCAGTGACAACTACTTCACAAGCATTTCTCATCTTGAGCAATTGCTCAGCAATGGTCTGGTCATCATATTGCATAGGGGACTGGGAAGGAGAATACAATTCACCTCCTTGTTCTTTTGTCTCCACCCTTTTCCTCTTAGGAGAGGGTACTTCTTGGACATCAGTGTCCATTGGCATCTTTCCCTTATGCTAAACAAGCTTATCAACCCTGGGAGCAACAGTGGTATATCCCCTTCTTTTGTAGACTACATAGTTCCTAGGTGGAACTACTCTGCTCTGTGGAAACTTATTGAAAATAGAAAGAGCCTTTTCTGGGTTAATCTCAACTGCTCTTTGTCTCTTCTCATTTAGGGCTTGCATTATTCCCTCAAAAATATTCATTAGTGAATCAATTTTATAAGACCAAGGGAAAAAATCCTTTAGAGGATCATAGGTCTTGTCAAAATTCCAGACAAAGTCCAAGGATTTCTTGTATGCCATCCACTTCTCCTTCCTGACTTCTTCAACCTCTAGTTCAAAGATGTTTTTGATAATATCATCTGGATAGTAAAATGGATGCTTTAGCATAATACAATTGGTCCTCTTCCTGAACATGCCCATGATAAAATATTCATTATCAACACATCTGGCTATGGAATTAGATAAATGATAAGGCTCAAAATACTTGTCAAACTGTGTCCACCCTCCTTTTGTTATGATAAAGTGATGGGCTTTAGTGAGGGTAGGGAAGATATTTCCCTTCATCTTTCCTGTTAAAGCTTCTTCCTATAGCCCACCTAATTGTCTTATGATTTCTGCAATCCCAATCTTGAGTGGGAGTCTGTAGGGCAACACATAAGGAATGTCTCTAAAACCATAGACCCTAATCACTATTGCAAAAGGGTACAAGATCAAATCTCCCCAATTGTGAACAATTTTCAATTCTAGAGCATACTCCATAGGCCTTAAAAGCATCAATACTTCATTATGAATTCTTTCATTTTGGTTGCTTAATAATGACTTAATTTTGGTTGCAAAAACTTTGTCAAAGTATACATAACTTGCACTTTTTCTGTCCCCGGACAATTCTGCACTCCACATCTGAACAGGCAATTCTTCATCATCTTGGAATTTATCCAATTCCATTTCTTTTTCAAAGAAATCTGCATTGTTAAATAAGAACATATGCATCATAAGGGAATACCAACCCATTGGCTTTTGTATGTTGCCATCTTTGATCCCTGACAAACCATCTTGCATCTCCTGAGCAATATAGGATGCATAATCAAACACCACTGATAAATGGGGATGTAGAATTTGAACCACCATCAACATTATCTAGACTGGCATGGCTACCTCCTCACTTATCCCTAAGACATTACATAGGGAACTGTACATTTTTGTGGCTTTTCCAATGAAGAAATCTACTTTGAAGGGTTCAGGGGTTCCTGGCCCTATTACAACTAAATTTCCTATCTTTTTAGCATATCCCTTCACTACTTCACCTCTGTAATAATCCCTTTAGTTATTGTATATTTCTTTGAAATATTCAAGGTTAATATCATCCATACTCTGGGAAGTGTCAGTCAACTTGAAAATTCTCCTAATTTCATCAGCTGACACAGTCAGTATTACATTTCCCCGGGTGTCTCTAACAACCCTGGCCACCTTATCATAAGTGTTTGCTATTAGAATGAGCAAATCAGTGTCCATGAAGACACTAGGTGCAATTATCTTACCAACATCTAATTCCCAAATATTACAATCTGGGGTGGGGGCCTTTCTCTAACTGTAAGTTTCTCTAAACAGAACCAGGGAATCAAAACTTGTGGTAGCATCTCTTGCCCACCTTCCTGAATCATATAACCCATCCCCAATTCTGAATCGGGGATGTTGTGGTACTGCTTTCTTAGCCTGGGTAGCATCCCCCAAAGACAACGGTAACTTCTGTAATAAATCTTCCCTAACATTATGCTTTTGGTAGTCGACCTGTATGGTGATTTCAGCTCTAGGGGCCATTCTAATGGTTTTCTATCAATACTAGAACCAGATTCTAAAACAGGGGTTCTAAAACCTTCTTTGAACTGCAATTCTATCTCAATTGGAATGCTAGTGAATTAGTGAACTTACCCATTCGGGATAGAAGTCGCTTGAAGATGGTTTTCTTTTGTAATTTCATCTTTGTGTAAATGGTTTTGGTGAATGATTTAGACAGTAGTCAGCTTAATCAATTTATAGCCTCAATCAAATCAGTCTCTCAAATTGAATTCGACTAGAGTTGCCACATGTTCTATAATTAATTCACCAGCTTTAGTTTCGCGGCTTAACGGCTCTCTGCAACTTGTTTTATTAACTTTGAATTTGAACCGTTGATTCTGGGCACTATTCTTTGCATCGGATGGCTATCTTAATTTCCCAAAAACAAATGCTAACTGAGGACACATGTCGCCACCACTTATTCACTTATTCGTTAGATGTCAAGCATCTTAGACATAAGCAAATAAGTGAGCCGTCAGATGCTAACCAACTTAACTAAAGCTTAACACCCCGCAAGTTGTACATACCTGGGCCCACCAACTACCAAATTTCATCACCACTTATCCACTTACTTGTTAGATTTTGTGCACTTTCCCTTTAAGTGAATAAGCGGTCCATTCAATCTTTTGAAACTTGTGCACCATTTAGCCGAGTGTCTTTACAACAGCTTGGCCCCACCAAAGACACGCGTCACCACCGCTTATCCGCTTACTCGTTAGATGTCGTACATCTTGGACATAAGCAGATACGCCAACCGTCAAATCTTTTCTTAGTTTCTTACCTTTTAATGGTGCATCTTTCTTAACATGCCCAGTCCCACCAAAGACACGCGTCGCCACCGCTTATCCGCTTACTTGTTAGATGTCGTGCACTTTGGACATAAGCGGATACACGCACCGTTAGATTTTTTCTGAATTGCATGACACATAAAGTGATGACGTAAAGGGACCTATATGGAAAGACTTAGGAGATAATAAAGTGGTTAGGATATTACAAACTTTAGGCGAAAATCACCCTATTCAGCGTAGACACATAACTTAGTATGACTTAAGTGACCAAAAAAGTAATGCAAGAATAGAATTGGCCAAGGCACTTAGGTTTTTTTAGTCACTTTTGACCACTTTCAATTAGGTTGAGGGTTTAAGCACACTTTGCAGAGGCATAAAATCAAATTTAATACCAATTTCAAAACCCTTGACACTACAAATGACAAGAGACCTTATAAAAATTACAAGGCACATTATGGACAAGAAATAGCACCAACAGTGGCTCTCTCTGAGGATGTTTAAACGCCAGGTTATAATAAGAACCAAAAATCTCTGGGGAAGCACACCACAAAATAGACTAACCTAAAACTGGAAACAAACACATAACAGAAGGGAAACACACCTGTACATATATTACAGACTACTGTGCATGGAAAGAAGGAATTAATTAAAGAAATTTTTCAAGAATTGTCCATGCACTGGCAATTCCTGTTCTTCATCATCTAGATTCTTGAGGAAATAAGAATCTTGTCCAAAGTTCCTAGATATAAAAAAATGCCCAATCCATAGTGATTCAAATTTCTTGTGCTTTCCTTTCTCTTTAGCCTTAATATTCCACTGCAATATCAAATCACCAGGCAGAAAGTTTCTCACATCTGCTCTTCTGTCAAAAAGGTATTTCATTCTTTGCTGTAGTTTGATATTTTCTCTCTGGCTTTCTCTCCTTATCTCATCCAATTCCACCAATTGAACCATCCTTTCTTCCATAGGTTCAGAGATTTCTATTCCTTCATATTGGATAAACTTGTAAATTGGAACCAAATTATTGACAAGCATTCTTGACTGAACACCATAAACTAATTCAAAAGGAGATTTTCCAGTTGCTTTCTTGACAGTAATCCTATCAGCCCAAAGGGCAAGTTTCAATTTAGTATGTCAAGCTCTCTTATTTCCCTCCAAGGTCTTTTTCAAAATTTGTAAAATGCTTTTATTGCTGGATTTTGCTTGACCATTAGCTTGAGGGTGGTATGGGGATGAATAGGACATAACAATTCCCATATCAGAGAAAAAGTCAATGAATTCTTCAGACCTAAACCACATGGCATTGTCCATTATCAGTTTAAGAGGAACACCAAACCTGGTAATTATATTATCCATCAAAAATTCAATAACCACAGCACTTGTTGCCTTTTTGGTTGGTATTGCTTCTACCCACTTTGTGAAATAATCAGTTTCTATCAAAATCCAACCATGGCATCCACTTGAATTTCATTAAATTCCCCTATAAAATCCATTCCCCACATAGCAAAGGGAGCCTCTGCTACTACTGAATTTATTAATAATGCCCCTGAATATTTCATCTTTCTTGAAAATCTCTGGCATGGCTCACATTTCCTGACAAAAGTGTGAGCATCTTGGAAAACATAAGGCCAATAGTATCTAGCCCTCAAGATCTTGTGGGCTGTTGTTCTAGTAGAATAATGCCCTCCACACATTCCAGTGTGCATCTCTCTTAATACCTTTTCTGATTAACCTTTGTCAAGGCATAGTAACAGGATCCCATCTCTGTCTTTCCAGAACAAATCACCTTGTAAAAAAACATACTTTTGTGATTGCAGCTTCAAACTCCTCCTTTGGTTATCGTTTAAGTTGTTTGAATATTTAGCATTTTTCAGAAAATAAACAATATTGGAATACCAGGGTTGCATCTCAATACTTGTCAAGAAATTATCTTTAGTACCCACATTGTTTATTTGGGCCAAATCCAAATTTTCCTCTATCATCAATTTAGCCAACCCTAATCCCCTTACTAACTTAGTGATATGGATTTCTATATCAAACTCTTGAACTTTGTTTATCCATTTACATCTCTTTCCTGTCACTTCATTTTGAACAAAAAAGTCCTTGACAGTGGCATGAGGGACATAGGCTTTTATTTTTGCACACACCAAATAAAGCCTAAAAGCCTTGACTACCTTCACCAGAGCATAAGCTTGTTTCTCCATCATCTGATAATTTAATTTAGCTGATTGCAATGATTTACTAAAAAATGCAATGGGATACTCAAATCCTTCACTATCCTTTTGCAATAAGATTGCTGCAATAGTATGAAATGATGCAAAAGTGAACAAAGAAAAGGGTTTAGTGTAGTCAGGGGATACAAGAACTGGTGCTTCTTGAATAGCTTGCTTTATTTTCTCAAATTCTAACTGAGCTTCTTGGTCCCAATCAAACTTCACATTTTTCTTCAACAATTTGACAATAGGTTTCATTAGTTCTGTAAAGTTGACAATAAATCTCCTAACAAATTTAAATTGCCCCAGAAATGATTGTACACCTTTCAAATTTTTGGGAGCAAGTACCTTTTGAATGGCTTCAACCCTTTCAGGATCTATCCTCACCCCTTCTTTCGACACTATGTGTCCCAAAAGCTTCCCTTCAGTAACAGCAAAATGACACTTTTTTGGGTTCTGAGATACCCCATATTCTAGTGATTCCATCATGACCTTTTCCAGATGATTGCAATGATCCTCTGCTCTCTTTGAGAAAGCTGTTAAATCATCTTGGTACACCACCATTAGAACATCTATGAGGTCCTTGAAGGCTACATCCATAGCTCTTTGAAAAGTAGCTCCAACATTTTTTAGCCCAAATGGCATACGACCATATACATAGGTGCCCCAAGGGGTAGTAAATGCTATTTTGAATTGCTCAGATTCCTTAACCAACACCTGATTGTACCCTAAAAATCCATCCATCATAGATAAAAAGTCACATCTAGTAACTTTATGCAACATGCCCTTCATATTTGGTAATCCATAATTATCCTTCAAGGAAGCTACATTTAAATTTCTAAAATCAACACACAACCTTATCTCTCCATTTTTCTTCCTTACAGGGACTAAGTTAGAGACCCAAGATGAATGTCTAATAGGCTTAATTATGCATGCATCCCTTAGCTTCATCAGTTATGTCTGCATCTTGGTAGCCAGTAGTGGATTGATTGGCCTTTGCTTTTGCCTGAATGGTTTAGTGCCTTCTTTTAAAGGAATATCATGTTGAAATAAATCTTCTCTGTAGGCCTTTAAATCATCATAAGACCAGGCAAAAACATGTTTGTATTTTTTCAGAAAATTTATCAAATTCTGTCTGACATTGCTGTCCAATTTTTTGCCAATGTAAACTAATTGGGGAGATGTTTTAGATCCCAAATTAACTTCCTCTAAGTCCTCCATTTTGGCATTGCACTTCTGAGTCATATAGTTGTTGTTTATGCTGAACATGCCTTCTAATTCAACTAACCCCTTGGGAATGACATTAGTATCCAATTGAATGACTTCTTGATCAAAAATATACTCTCTGTCATCCACAATTGATACTAAAGACTCACAATCAATTTTTTGACCATCATACTGATCCATACATTGGATAAACTTGAGGATATCATCATCATCCTCAAAAACTTGTCAATTATGAATATTGTCAGGAACTGCTGGTCTGATTTTCGTTTCAACCATTGATATGCCAGTGAGAGTAACATCATAATTTTTTAAGGAAACATTTGCCAAGAAATCTACCATTATATTATTTGATCTTTCAACCCATAATATATTGAAAGTATCAAAGAATTCCATCCTATCCCAAACAACACACTTATATAACTTTAATCTGTCATCTTTGGCAACATAATGTCCCCTAATCTGAGATATAATTAACTAAGAATCTCCATGGACTTTTAGACATTTAATACCATGTTTGATAGCAATATCTATTCCCAAGATTAAAGCCTCATATTCGGCAGTATTGTTTGTGCATTGAAAAGTTAACATGAATGAATATTTGAAAGTGATACCTGATGGAGATATTAGCAAGAGTCCTGCTCCAGATCCTTCTTTTGAACATCCTCCATTGAAGTACATTTTCCAAAGTCCATTTTTTTGTAACAACAATTCATCCACAATTGGGTCAGTTTTCTTTAATTGTGGCTTAATTTTTTCAACCATAAAATTTTCCATATCAACATCCACACAACAATTTAATTGATCAAGCAAAACCACTTCAACCATAACAGACGACAGGGGTTATCTGTACAATTTGACATCATTCCCATTCACATGGATAGTCACATAGGACAAATCCAACTGCATCTTTCCCCCTACTGCTACTGCCCATTGCCTTGATAAAAGCATACCATAATAGGGTTTAGTGTCCACTACCACTATGTCCATTCTATAAGTTGCTTCAGGAAAAGCAGCAATTTTCACTTCAATATGTTTTAATGTTCCTACCACAAGAACCTCTTTGTTATCCATGGCATAGCAGCTTTCAGTAGAAGTAGTAACTTGGAGGCCTAATTCTTTCATCACATGATAGGACATCACATTTGCCACTGCTCCAAAATTGATCATGCAATTTTTTACTAGAAAATTATTTACCGTTAAGGTAACATAGAATGGATCAACAGACAATGGTTCTTGGGTTATTATATTTCCAATGCAAATGTCAAAAAATTCCTTGCTCTTTCATTTTCCTCTCACTAAGGGAAAATCCTCTTTAGCATTATTTATTGTCAAAGGTATATCCTCATGATTAAGGACAGATATATCATCTATTCCTTTTAATAATGCTAGAGCAACTTCCTTATGCTCTTTTATTTTTAGCATTTCCATAAGTGGAACTGAGACTTTCATTTGTGTCAAAGCATGTTTCATGTCAAAATGAGGAAATTTAGGGGGTACATCATTTACTTTCTTTATTTTCTTGAGTTTCTCATTTGGTACTAATTCTACCTTTGATACCCCCTCCCCAACATGGTTATGAGAAGATACTATTTTTTTTCAACATTCATATTTATCATTATTCTTAGGAAGAAGATCCTCATTTACTTGAGGTGAGTCTTTTTTAATATGAGCAGGGGTAGACTTGCCTTGAACTGGTTGTACTACTCTATTTCTTAAGTTGTAAGCATTTCTTGCTTGATTAATTGCTGCAATAGTCAAAGACCTTTTTTCTTCATCAGTTGGAATCCTAAAATGAGATTGAGAACTATCATCATCCACAGTGTTTATAGTTGCCTGTGAAACATATTCACCCTGATCATTTTGATATGTTGAATTTTGGAACTGGTTTGTAAAACAATAATTATCCTCCAAATATGAATCATTAGAGGATGAGGCACTATCAGGGAACCATGGATAAGGTTTCTTTACTATGAACATATTGATAGTAGGGCCTTCCTTCTCTCCCTCTTCTATCTGGTCAAACAAAGCCTAAGCTACTACACATTGATAGGGAGAGTGTGGCATATTACAAGAATCACACCAGGGAGTATTCTCAACATAGTTGGCATTATTTCTTTTTAGGGGATCTGGGGTTTCTTTTGCTTTTGGGTTATCTTGTCCCTTAGGGACAGGTTTGCCATTATTCCAATTGGTTTTGTATGGATAATCTCTCAGGTTGGGTTGTCTGTCAAATCTTTGGTTATTATGCTTATTATCTCGGTACCCTCCTCTATCATTCTTATCCATTTTGGCAGCAAGGTCTTTCACTGCACTCACCAATTTATCCATTGTATCACCTTCTTTGACACTTTTACTGGCTGACCCCTTTTCTTTCTAAATTTTATTTTCTTCTCTCTTCCCCAATTTCCCTGATGCTCTCCTATTACTCTCAATGTCAATTGCCACCTTGTAAGCATCCCTCAAAGTAGTTGGGTTTTTATCTCTAAGAAGATAAGACATTTTTCCATTGACAACATTAATGTAAGTAGTAAGGCACACTTCCTCATCTAATCTCAGAACTTGGAACAATTTGTTCATGGCTTTCTGGAATGTATTGTTAAAGTCAGCCATACTTTCATTTGGGAACTTCTTGATGTTATTAAACTCATTTAACATATATATAGAATTAACATGCTCTCTATACTACTCCCTAAAGGCTTTCAAAAATTCATCCCAGGAGGCAATACTATCATTAGGTAAGTTTCTGAACCAATCCCTAGCATCTTCAATTAAAGACTGAACAAAAAGTTTCATAATGACATCTTCATCTTCAATTTCAAAGTCAGTCATCTTATCACCAAAAGATTTTAAATTCTCTTCACAAGTAACAACATTATTCCTAGTGAACTTAGGGATCCTATCTCTTACCTCATTGGGGATCACATTTGGGTGACCAGGAATGCCTTCAAAGAAGAGAGCTCTGTATCTATTCATGTGGACAAGCCTCCTCTAGAAATTCCCTAGTTCTTTTTCACCATTTGATCCAGCAATTCCTCCTTGATGTTGTACAGGGGGAGGAACATTCTGTTTGGGCTTGGCAATTTCAAAACTTGAGTGAGGACCCTTGATTTGAGCAGCTACATTAGGACCAGAGCTCTGAACATTTTTGTTGTTTCCATAGTTTTGGACCCTAGAAGCACCACCTTGATTGTTTGCATTTAAATCAGTAGATGAATTCAACTATTGTACTCTTTGATTGAAATGCATAGAACTACTTGCAGTTGTATTATTGGTAGCATGAAGTAAGGCTATCTTCATCTTCATATCAGCTGCAGCGGCCTCCAGTTCCAACTTTTCTAGTTGCTTTTCCAAGTCATCCTTAGCCTTCCTAGCTTTTTCAATATCTAAATCAATTTGAGGTATTCCTTTAGGGTTAGAAAATTTCTACATAGGCTCATTTATGTTGATACCAACAACCTTTTGTTTACCTTTGTCAGGGGCATCTTTAGTTGTTTCTTTGAGTTTTGCATTTAGTTCATTCTCATATGGGAACAACTGCCTAATTACAGGTCCTTCCTTCTCAAACTTGTCCTTGTCAGGGTTTGAGATTTTATTCAGGGTTTTGTTTCTCTCATCATTGAGGGTACCAAATAGTTCTAGATCCAGACCTTTGACTTCTTGATTCAGGCTTTTTGTCTTAAGGTCATTTCTTCTAGTTTTAGCTAAGAGTTCTTCTCTTTCCAATAATAGATCATATATCCTTTTCTCACATTTTTCCCTTGCTTCGGCCATTTCCTTTTCTTGTTCTTTCTTTTTTCTTTTTAAAGCTACAACCTCATCTTGCAACTTATCAGAATCATATGATGGTGTTTTAGTAGCAGAAGTTTCTTCTGGTGGAGCAAGATTTTCTTCTACAGGAAAGAACCTTATGTCAGTATTTTCTCCATCTCTAAAGGGATCAAAATTGGTATTGGCTCTATAAGCATCAACTGGTCCCATGGGTTCTATATCTTCAGATGAAGATGACTTCCTTTCTCGAATGGGGATATCCATTTTTCTTTCAGAGACATGTTGGGAATCATGTTTAGATGCCCCTCTTTTGGACCATTGTTTCCTTTGAGGCATATGGAGCTCCTCTCCAAGATCCTTTTTAGGATTTAGTCTAGAATATGATCTGGTATTTCTTTGTCAGCTCATTTCTCAGAATGAACAAATAATTTTACTATGCAATAATGGACTACACAGACGTTAGAGTCACCACCCCTTTTTAGAGGATTAGTACATAAGAAAATGAAGTACCTTGTCCTATCTCAGATTTCACCTTAAGTAAATATTAAAACTTGAAAATATATCAAGCTTAATAATTCCTCACCAATTTATTCCAACTGACACAGGATCTGTATCATCTTCAGAATCGGGACCTTCAAGCAATGCACCGCAGCTGATAAGCAGGACAGACTCGCTCTAATGATTATAAGGAAGAACAAAATGATTCTCAATATTGTAAGAACAAGTGATTTCATGATCATGACTCTAAGATCATTACAAGAGTCCCTAACAGACTTACAGAAATTTGATTTATGTTAAACACACCAGAGATTTACTGATTTTTTCAACAAGATTTTTTGAATCTTACTCCCCAGTAGAGTCGCCATTTTGTTAGCTCATTTTCTTGTATGAATCAATTAAAACAATAATAAATGTTTAACCCTCTATTCCCAACTCAGATTCATACATGACTAAGGTTAATTAACAAGGATAAAAATTCCTCATACACTTTGGGCTCCACATACCCAAGCGGGTGCACCTTTGACAGACTCACTGAATAATAGAGAATCTCACAGTGGATTAAGGATTTGCAATCCTTCTTCTTTTTATTCCAGTTTAGCCTAGGAATGCTAACCTATTGATTCACTCTTCAAGGAATCACTAAGATGAACTGTATTCTTCAATACAATCAACTACACATACAAGTTCTTGACAACAGAAGGTAAAGGTTTTAATATTTAAATTGATGATAACAACCACATGTCAGCATATTAACCAGTGCCTAATCATGGGTAATAGATTCATAACAGAGCATACACATATTAAGACAATTAATCATAACACAATTGAACCCCAGATAGAGTGCCTTACAAACTATCCTCTCACTCCTCACATCAATGTATCAAATCCTTGCACAAACCCTAATTCTTTGCAATCACCTGTAAGATTTAAACTCTCCATGAAAATAACTCACAAACAAGAACATGACTACCTTGTAACCAATATAGTCAAAATGCCTTACAAATTGAACATATAAGAATTAATTGCAAATGAAAGAAGACACCATTGACATAAAAAATGGAGATTCTATTGTATTTTATTAACATGAACTCAATAACAGTACATCTTGAAGACTCAAAAACCAACGGTCAGACCAATTTAGTAATCTACCTTGTAGTCTTATTTTTTTACCATCCTTATTACAATGTCATAACCTGATACTAATAGGTAGGCCTAGTCATCTTGCAATCCTTTTGGAAAATAAGGATGCAACAAGCTATGGATAATTGGGCTACGGGAAAAAATACAGTTCCAAGAAGAGACAAAACTTTTGGCTGAAGAGATAACAATATTCGCTACGACCCATGTGATCATGTCCTGTGACCGCCTGAATGCTTGAAGTTGTATTGAAGTAGTTGGGTCTTTATCATCTGGAACTTTCTCTCTTGCTGATGAAGAGGCCCCAATATCTAATTTTCTCCATTCACTCAACCTCCTTGGTGTTAGTTGTCCCCTTCATATTTATTGTCTCATGCTACCAGGGTAACTACTCCATGCTTGCTAACCCATGTGGTGAACACCTCATCACTTGGCCAATTGAAATTGAGAACCTCATCCTTTTGGCTATTAAACTCCTCCCAATCACTGTTATCCTTCTCAATCTCTACCTCCCAAGATTCAAAAAATGCCTTGGCTTTACTCAAAATATTTATAGTTAGCACAAACCATCCAGTATTTGCCAAAGTGACAATACTTTTTGTTTTGCTAGTTAGTGCTTCATTTAACTGCCTCAGCCATAGGGCTTCATCTTTTATGTTCACATCCTCTTTGAACATATAGGGATATATATCATATCTATCCTTGGAAAATTCCCCTCTTAGAGTTGTGATCTTCTTCATCACCATGTTCCTCTTGGTGTCTAAATTGACCATCAATTTGAGACACTTATGAGTGCCTGTCAAAATAACATCAATATTATTTTTCTCTTTAGAGAGGGAACTGAAATATTTTACATGGGATGCCCTCCCTTTCCATTTACTCACTATAAAATTCCATTGTTCCTTTTCAGCATCATATTTGCTGGTGATGCTTGCAATCTTCTTCCCCAATAGGTAGAGATTAGAGAGGTTGACCTCACTAGCACATCTCTTGAGATTTGTAAATATTTGATCTATGTGCTTTTGCTTCACCAATTCTTTAGCTTCTTTGTAGTCTTGGGAATCTTCTAATTCTCTCTTACCCTCCTCTTCTAATCTTGTTCTTTCACTGATTAGCCTGCTCTTCTCAGCTTCTAATTCTGCCTTCTTGGCCTCAGTAGCTTCCAGAGTAGTAGGAATTAGAGGTGCAAGGGATGGGGGATATGTTATAAATGGACTTGAGGAGGAGGTTTGATGAGGTTCCTGAGTAATCATCCCTTCAGGCACAAATTTGGTTTTTTGCTTACCCTCCAACTCTGCAATTCTATTAGCTTTCATCAGGGATTTAACCTTCTCTTCATTGTAAGCTTTGAGCACAAACTCATATTTTTCATTCAGACTAGCATAGGCCTCCTTTTCTCTCTCTGACACTTTCATACTCAAATTGGCAACCTGAACAACAAGGTCAGCTGCTTTGACTCATGAGGTGTCTGCAACCCTTTTCACAATCAAGCTGCCTGTGTCTTCAGCTTCATTATCTTCTTTAGTTCTTCTCTTGTCCTTTTTCTTTAGTGACCAGATTGCCAATGTTGCATGGTCTTCACTAAATTTAGTGCCAATTGATGTTCTAGCAGGGCTTATGGGTTTATCTTGTTTCCTTATGGCATAAAAAATTACTACATCAACTAAATCCCATTGTGGCAATATGAGAACCCCTTGCCTTTTGACCATCTGTCTGCCCTCTTCAGGAGTAATTTTATCAAACTTCAGTATCAATTCTTGTTTAAATGCTTTCTCTATGTCCTCTTTGGCAGCATCGGGTTGGGCTCCTATCATTTTTTGGCACTTCTCATTGTATTCACCAATATGGCATCTCCATAGAACTGAATAAAAACCCTAGTTTTGATGAAATTGTCATCAGACAAGAATTAATCACTTTCTTGCTTGGTCACAGGGTCTAACTACTTGCCAGAAAATTTAGCCACTATGAGGTCAGATGATATATATTTGGGTTCTTCTGGCATCCCCTCTTGTAGTTCTTGAGCAGTGACAACTACTTCACCAGCATTTCTCATCTTTAGCAATTGCATATTGCATAGGGGACTGGGAAGGAGAATGCAAATCACCTCCTTGTTCTTTTGTCTCCATCCGTTTCCTCTTAGGAGAGGGTACTTCTTGGACATCAGTTTCCATTGGCCTCTTTCCCTTATGCTAAACAGGCTTATCAACCCTGGGAGAAATAGTGGTATATCCCCTTCTTTTGTAGACTACATAATTCCCAGGTGGAACTACTCTACTATGTGGAAACTTATTGAAAATAGCAAGAGCCTTTTCTGGGTTACTCTCAACTGCTCTTTGTCTCTTCTCATTTAGGGCTTGCATTATTCCCTCAAAAAGATTCATTAGTGAATCAATTTTATAAGACCAAGGGAAAAAATCCTTTAGAGGATCATAGGTCTTGTCAAAATTCTGGACAAAGTCCAAGGATTTCTTGTATGCCATCCACTTCTCCTTCCTGACTTCTTGAACCTCTAGTTCAAAGATTTTTTTGATAATCTCCTATGGATAGTAAAATTGATGCTTTAGCATAATACAATTGGTCCTCTTCCTAAACATGCCCATGATAAAGTCTTCATTATTAGCACATCTGGCTATGGAAGTAGATAAATGATAGGGTTCAAAATACTTGTCAAACTGTGTCCACCCTCCTTTTGTTATGATAAAGTGATGGGCTTTACTGAGGGTAGGGAAGATATTTCCCTTCATCTTTCCTGTTAAAGCTTCTTCCTGCAGCCCACCTAATTGTCTTATAATTTATGCTATCCCAATCTTGAGTGGGACTCTGTAGGGAAACACATAAGGAATGCCTCTAAAACCATAGACCCTAATCACTATTGCAAAAGGGTACAAGATCAAATCTCCCCAATTGTGAGCAATTTTCAATTTTGGGGCATACTCCATAGGCCTTAAAAGCATCAATACTTCATTATGAATTCTTTCATTTTGGTTGCTTAATAATGACTTAAGTCTGGTTGCAAAAACTTTTTCAAAGTATACATAACTTGCACTTTTTCTGTCCCCGGACAAGTCTGCACTCCACATCTGAACAGGCAATTCTTCATCATCTTTAAATTTCTCCAATTCCATTTCTTCTTCAAAGAAATCTGCATTGTTAAATAAGAACATATGCATCATAAGGGAATACCAACCCATTGGCTTTTGTATGTTGCCATCTTTGATCCCTGACAAACCATCATGCATCTCCTAAGCAATATAGGATGCACAATCAAACACCACTGATAGATGGGGATGTAGAATTTGAACCACCATCAACATTATCTGGACTAGCATTGCTGCCTCCTCACTTATCCCTAAGACATTACATAGGGAACTGTACATTTTTGTGTCTTTGCCAATTAATAAATCTACTTTGAAGGGTTCAGGGGTTCTTGGCCCTATTACAACTAAATTTCCTATCTTGTTAGCATATCCCTTCACTACTTCACCTCTGTAATAATCCCTTTGGTTATTGTATATTTCTTTGAAATATTCAATGTCAATATCATCCATACTCTGGGAAGTGTCAGTCAACTTGAAAATTCTCCTAATTTCATCAGCTGACACAGTCAGTATTACATTTCCCTAGGTGTCTCTAACAACCCTGGTCACCTTTTCATAAGTGTTTGCTATTAGAATGAGAAAATCAGTGTCCAGGAAGACACTAGGTGCAATTAGCTTACCAACATCTAGTTCCCAAATATTACAATCTAGGGTGGGGGCCTTTCTCTGACTGTAAGCTGCTCTAAACATAGCCAGGGCATCAAAACTTGTGTTAGCATCTCTTGCCCACCTTCTTGAATCATATAACCCATCCCCAATTCTGAAGCGGGGATGTTGTGGTACTGCTTTCTTAGCCTAGGTGGCATCCCCTGAAGACAATGGTAATTGCTGTAATAAATCTTCCCTAACATTCTATTTCTGGTAGTCAACCTGTCTGGTGATTTCAGCTCTAGGGGCCATTCTAATAGTTTTCTATCAATACTAGAACCAGATTCTGAAACAAGAGTTCTAAAACCTTCTTTGAACTACAATTCTATCTCAATTGGAATGCTAGTGAATCAGTGAACTTACCCGTTCTACACAGAAGTCGCTTGAAGCTAGTTTTCTTTTGTAATTTTGTCTTTGCGTAAATGGTTTTGGTAAATGATTTAGACAGTAGTTGGCTTAATCAATTTACGGCCTCAATCAAATCAGTCTCTTGAATTGAATTTGACTGGAGTTGCCACACATTCTATAATTAATTCACCAGCTTCAGTTTCATGGCTTAACGGCTCTCTACAACTTATTTTATTAACTTTGAATTTGAACCGTTGATTTTGGGCACTATTCTTTTCATCGGATGGCTATCTTAATTTCTTGAAAACAACTGCTAACTGAGGACACATGTCACCACCGCTTATTCGCTTATTCGTTAGATGTCAAGCATCTTAGACATAAGCAAAGAAGTGAGCCATCAGATGCTAACCAACTTAACTGAAGCTTAACATCCCGCAAGTTTTACATACCTGGGCCCACCAACTACCAGATGTCATCACCGCTTATCCGCTTACTTGTTAGATTTTGTGCACTTTCCCTTTAAGGAAATAAGCGGTCTGTTTGATCTTTTGAAACTTATGCACCATTTAACTGAGCGTCTTTACAACAGCTTGGCCCCACCAAAGACACGAGCCGCCACCACTTATCGGCTGACTCGTTAGATGTTGTGCATCTTGGACATAAGTGGATACACTAACTGTCAGATCTTTTCTCAGTTGCTTACCTTTTAATAGAGCATCTTTCTTAACATGCCCGGCCCCACCAAAGACACGCATTGCCACTGCTTATCTTCTTACTCATTAGATGTCATGCACTTTGGACAGAAGCGAATACGCGCACCGTTAGATTTTTTCTAAATTGCATGACACATAAAGTGATTATGTAAAGGGACCTATATGGCGAGACTTAGGTGGTAATAAAGTGGTTAGGTTATTACAAACTTTAGGCGAAAAGCAACCTATTCAACGTAGACACATAACTTAGTATGACTTAAGTGACCAAAAAAGTAACGTAAGAATAGAATCGGCCAAGTCACTTAGGTTTTTTTAGTCACTTTTGACCACTTTCAATTAGGTTGAGGGTTTAGGTACACTTTGCAGAGGCATAAAATCAAATTTAATACCAATTTCAAAACCCTTGACACTACAAATGACAGGAGACCTTATAAAAATTACAAGGCACATTATGGACAAGAAATAGCACCAACAACCTTAATAATGAAATTATGTACTATTTACTCTTTGTACTTATGTGATCTAACATATTTCAAACATCACACAAGTTTCCTAACACATCAAAGGCAACAAAAGAAAGAAAATGAAAGCACGGGCAATACAAGCTCGGCTCGGGTGGATATTCAAAACTTGTTGCATGAATTATAAGTAATAGTAAATGAAAAACTATATGAAAATATTTATAAATTGTAATCAATTTAGTTTTGATGGAAATCACTATAATAAAAATTTAGGGCTTGGATTTCAAAAAAAATATTTTAGAAGAGGACAATAAAGCAGGCTAAAAATAAGGCTATACAGTCATGGCTGAATGATTCCAATCAATGAGTGCGCAAGGTTCTTCTGGTGGATCTTGTTAGGGATTTTTCTTGAAAGTATCTTTTAAAACTAGTATGAATGCTTTTCTCTTGTATATCTTCTATATTCTATATGCAAGAAAATCCTAATTGATGAGGATTGGATATGATCCTCCTTCTTTTTTGAGATCCACTTACTCAGGCAGGTATTACCTTTTAATGATTACTATTTTACAGTACTTTATAGTGGATTATGTCTTCTTACTAACTTGTTGAATGCATTTTACTATATCAATAAGTAGATAACTATGAAAATGACTATGAATAATTAATATAGAGATTAATAAGCCAAACTAGTATTTTGACAATGGAAAATAGTAATGCAACAAGGATTCTCATCCTTCTTCCTTTTATAGCTCTTATGAACTTAGGAGGGACAACCTATTTGATTCTCTCTTAAAGGAATCAATATACTTGAATTGCATACTCTATGAGTATAATTTCTTATGAATGTATGCTCTTCTATAAGTGTAATGCAATTGAATGATTGTTCTTAAATGGTGGATGATTAAACAATTACTTGCAAAACTATAAACTAGTGCCTAATCCTATGGGCTACAAAGTCAAAATTGAATGCAAATCCATAATTAGGTGACTAATGACAATAATTGAAACCTAGATAGAATGCCTTACAAACTATCCACTCACTCATATATCTTTGTTCATCAGATCTTAAACATCAATATTCAGCTTCCAGGAATCATATGAAAGAATTATCCCTTCCTTGAAGGACCTCACAAATGATTGCACAACTACCTTGCAGTTGATGTATTTAGATGCCTTACAAATAAACACATAAAGTCTTGAATAGAAATAAAAGAGACAACACAGGATAGAAAATAGAGATTTTAATGTATTTTATTAATATATAGTTGCTTCAAAATACATACAATAGACAAAAAGTATAGAGGCTCAGACAAAATTGTAGTATTATGCCTTGTAATTCTATTTCATCATCTTTCAAAATGTTACAATAAGCTCTATTTATAGGCTCAAACCAACTTGGAATCCTTAATAAGTAAGGATGCTACAAGCTTTAGATGGTTTTAAGACCTAACCCTAAAATACAGAAAGGACAAAAGACAAGAAAGAACCAAACAATGGATGGAAAAAAATGAAGAGTAAGATCTAATTTGTTCTTTGTCTTCTTGTGATCTTTGGCACCTTTGTCTGTATATGTTTAGGATAGCATCTGATATTTTCAATGAGACCTAGTGACCACCATTATAGTCTAATTTATACTAGTCTTTATGATATCTAACCTTCTCGTTCTCAAAGAGAAGGTGTCATCTGTCCTCCTATTCTTCATCGATTATATCCAAGTCAACAGTGACAGGATTTTTCTTCTTGAGATTTGTTAATATGTCCCATGTTGTAACATCTTCTTCTTTCAGCCATTCAAAGCTCTGTATGTTCTCCAACTAGGTCTTATGTATCTCCCACCTGGCATCAGTAATACTCTTGACATCTGTGATAAACTTATTAAAATTTGTTTCTACTTTAAATGCTTCATCTAGAATTTTGTTATATCTTTCCATATTTGGTTCTCCTTTGTCAAAAACATAAACCTCTTTGCTAGGTAAACCAGTGTCAAATTCTGAGCCCCATACCCTAGTGGCTTAATCTGATTGTCCTCTGATCTGATTGGAGGCACAAATCTATTATAACTAGGCCCGAACATATTTAATCTCGCCTTAATTTGATTAGCCTTTCCTTTTAAAAAGGAAAAGGTGGCTCCTATTTGCTCTATTTCAACCCCAACCTGGGTTACCACCTTTGGTAGGTCTGGTCTATGTGGTTGTAAATATGCCAACCTTTGAAACAATCGTATTCTGCCTGACCATATTACATAATATGGGTTTAAAAATGAGACAGAATTGTTAACCTCTACTTGTAGGCCTAGAAATTTTCCATAGGCTCCATAAACTATATCAATCTTATCCCTTATTATAATTACACTATGATGCAAAATTTTAGTTAATGCACCCAAAACAACTTCACTGTGCTCACCAGTACCCTGCCTTATTTCTATTGCAGTATGCTCTATTTTCTTTGTTTGTACTTCTACATCTTTTCCCTCTTTGTGTTTTGTAGGGGGAAACTTCTGGTATATCAAGCAGTTTTTGTGTAAGCTCTGCTATCAGCTTCTCTTTTGCTTTAATCTTGATCAGACCCAACTCCCTGTCCCTGACTATATCACTAGTTTCACTAGTTAGTTTCTTATATCTTTTGGACATTTTGGAAGCCGTAGCCTCGTTCAACTATGAAAAATGGGTGAGAACTTGGGAAATATCCAAGTCTCCTATATTCTAGATAGGCCACATGATCTTGTTCCCTTCCATCTTCTCTTGTATTTTTATCAGGGATGGCTTCTGATCTTTTGAAGCTAAGCTTCACATTCATAAGGCCTAGGACTTTGGATTATATCCAAATCCTCTGATCATCTCTCCAACTTGTGTTTCTAATGAAAATTTTACATCAGGTTGTTTCCTTATTTGGTCTATGATTAAGGCAAAGGCCAGATCCCATCCTTCTACCAACAACATCCCACTGGATTTGACTAGTTTCCTAGCTTCTTCTAGTGTGATTTTCTATAATTCAGGATCATAATCCTACAAAACTTGTAGAGCCTCACTAGTCACTGGATCTCCTCCTGCCAATTGCAGTTGTGCACCAACTTGTTTTTCTATGTTCTAGATGAGGAACTCTTTGAACTCTTTGGTCTTGATGAAATTGTCATCTTTTAAGAATTTATCATGGTGTAGCAATCTCTCATCAGTACATGTCATAAGAGGCAACTCTATTTCCTCTTCATCATATTTTTGTAGCTTCTTTCATGCTCTTATCTACTTCCTTAGTTGATGGTCATAGGCTCTATCACCAGTGATAAGAGAACCAATTATTTCTTTTTTCTTCTCCTTTTTCTATGATGGTCCCCTATTTCAACTCTTTGTTTCTTTGGTGGGGGCTCATCAGTGACCTCAGTCTTTGGGACCTCTATTAGGTCAATTATGTTCTCTCCCTTAGCTTTGTGTTCTTAAACAAATGCCTAATTTACTGGAGGGGAGCTAGGAACTGAATACTCCTCATCACTATCCTCATCATACAAATGCCCTTTATGGCCCTTTTCTGGAACTACAAATGCATCTTCAAGTTGATTGCACAACAGAGTATGGGACTCAATCATGGCACCAAGTATTTTCAAGTCTGGAAAATCTGGGAAGAAACCCCCAAAAGAGATTCAATTTCTCTTTACTTGCCTCTCTAACTCCATCAATTCATTAAATTTTTTGACCCTTTTATTGACCTCCTCATCCTCCAGTATATTCCTTATGAGGTCTTCTTCCATACATTCCTCATGATATTTTGTATATGGAATAGTGGGTGTCAAGAGTTTCTTGGTACTTAGAATAAAGCCTTCTATGTCTATATATCTATAGAGGGATACATTCATTCTATAGTGGCTCATCCAATTATTTACTGGATCTATCTCCCTTTTACCAATTGTAAAGTTATAATTGCTTAACTCTCTAGGGGTGAATGTTCCCTTTCTATGAGGAGCCAGGTGCTCCATGTCTTTCAAAATCAAATGTCTAATAAATTTCATTGTTGCAATCTTGGGTGGCACATGGAATGGTAAAATATGGGGTGGGTGAGTATAACCATACACCCTGATCAAAGTGAATTTCTTCTCATAATATAAGTCTCCCCAGCTGTGGTCTCTTGGCCACTTATCAACATATTGGCATGGCCTTAGTAGTTGTATTACCTTCACTGGTAGCCTTGTCTTGTCTACTCCTAGACACTTAAGTATTGGATACACTATCCAGTTTTCAAAAGCATAGAATTCTTGTTCTCTGGAAGTATAATTCCACACTCTCAACCAAAAATGAATGGGGTTGGCCTGATTCTGATGAAACCTCTAAGGCCTCAAATACTGGAAATTTATGATAGGAAAGTTTTAGTACAAAATCAAATGCATTAAAATGGAATAATGCATGAATTTGGGGTTGTCTTCCTTTTTATGGATATCAATAAATCCCTGATGCATTTTTTTGTTTATATATTGAATATAATCATAATTGGTACTAGTATGAGGGATCTACATATCTAGGACCATCATAAGGATGTCCAAGGTTATTCTCTTGGTTTCTCCATCCTTTCCCAACACTCTGCACAATGCATAGGAGATATACTTCATATAGAAGTTGAGGTCATCGTAGTAATATGGGGCAATCCATGGGATAGGCACTATATAATTCTTCATTCTTCTTGGCACATGATACTCCTAGATCAATTTGGATGCAATACTAGACTCTCTTGTATACCTATTCTCTAAAATATTCAAATTTATCTTTGTGGCCATTGGATGATATACGTTTAATGCTTTCATAAATGAGTTTTTGTCTACGGTTACCAGGGCTTTCCCATCCTCCATTTTTCTAGTTTTGGTTAGGGCATCATACCTACTGGCCATTTCTAAGATGAAATCAGCATCTATAAAGATGTCAGGTACTATTAATTTAGCTAGTCTACAGGTCCATGGGTTTGAAATTGGCACAACTTTATCACTATTATTATAGAAGTAATTGAAAAGGGAATAACCAGAAGAGCCTAGAGTTTTAGCATCCCTAATGAAGTGAAAATCATCTATGAGAGTATTGGAATTTACCTTTCTATTCTGACTTGATCTAGGTTATGACATTAATTTTCCATTAGTATGCAAACAATACTTTCGGTAAGCATACACTGAAAGATAGAACAAATAGCAAACCAAAAATTAGATATAAAAGAGATCGCCGAAATGACTAAGTACAAAGAGAACCGATGACACAACTTTGTGTGTACACTGAAATTGCAAATAAAAAAGATAAAGAGGAACCCGATGTGCAAGATAAAGTGAAAAATAATGAGACAGTTAAAGTGCAACTGACAAAACAAAACTGAAAGATAGTCAAGCATAACCGACCGTCAGGAACCAAGAATCGGTTGCAACCCGCAAAAAGTGGATCTGACTTCCACGTCAAATAAAGAAAGCTTATTATATTTATATGATTTTTATTTGTTTTAAATCCATTTGTTTAGGGACAAGAAACATGAATTTAAGCTTTAATTAGTCTAACTGATTTAAAACACATAGACTAGGAGATCTAGGTACAAGTTGTAAACATGATCTTAGAGTTAACATTGTTTTTCGTGAAACTTGATGATGTCAATCTATCTTATAAATAGATGATGCAATCATTCATTATATAAGGATTTTAATATAGAGGAGAGGATGAATAAATCCTATTTGCACATCTATGGATCAGATTGAAAGTTTCAAGAACCAGAACAGTAAAAGGTGAATTTAGTTAGCAAGAACCAAAAATAGAGGCTATCGAGAATGAGAGGTATTACTCAATCACATTAGGTGATAATCTCATTCATGTAAACTTAAATGGATCTATATCATCAATAGGAGATTGAATTTACTAGGTCAATTTGTAATTTTCTATCATTCTAACAAGTGGAGAAAAGTGTAAAAATCCTTTCAAGGAAGGTGGATTTAATAGTCCAACTACAAATCTCTTAACCGAGTGCACACTCAAGAGTGTTGCTAAAGCTCCTAATAGAGTATACTTTAACAAGTCTTCATATATACTCTTAACCAGGTAGATCATTAGAAGTGATCAAATTGTAAGCCTTAACCGGCCCCTTCCAATCTGCAAATAGTGAAGATTTTATGGGTGCCATCCCCACCTTAGTTTTTACTTCCTAACAGGAGTTTTCTGCAATAGCATATCTTGTGTTATGTGTCAATTAATTTTGTGAATGTTTCTATGAATGTTCACATGTATGTTAATGTTAAGAATTGATATAACTCACATCAAGATAGTATATATCAGATTTAATGGATATACAATTGATTACAAAGGTTAATTGATTAAAGGATACAAAAATTTTAGAGGTACTGATTCACCCCTCCCCTCTCAGTACACACTTCCCATTAATTCCAAAAATTGGTATCAGAGCTAAGTCTCTTCTTTATAAAATCTTAAAGACTTAAGAGAAAATATCATACAATGGAGAAGTACAGACTTGATAAGAATATTGAGAATAAGAAGCTAGAAATTCAGATGTTCTATGAATAGTATAAAGAAGCCAGAATCAACATTAGATGGTTCTTAGATGAAAGAAAGATTATGGCATCTCGTTGTAATGAGATAGATTATCATGAGGAAGAGATACCAGATTTCTTTGACTCTTCAGGATCAACTACAAGCAAAGCATCAGATACATTAGAAGAAAGCATCACAAGCCTAACTGAAATCAATCTACATCTAGCTGGACAAGTTCAATCTCTACAAATCAGTCAAGAGACACAGATGGTAAGGATGATTGATGTCATGAACAATGCTAGAAAAAATGAGAAAGAAAGAACACTGGCTATTTATGATAGAAGAAAGATTACAAAAAAGATACAAGAAAAAGTGTCTGAAATACAAAGACTTACAGAGTATCACCATGAGATTACAAATTAGATTATTCTTATGAGTCAAGAGGCAAACAGAATAAATGTTGTGCTCATTGAAAGAATAGAAGCTATCGGTGAACTAAGAGATGAGAATGAAAATTTGAAACATGAAATAAGAATTCAACAACAACATAATTAAATTATCAAGAAAGCAATAAAAGAATGGATGATTTTCTTGAAGGATGATGAAAATTCAACAACAATACCAGTCTAGGTTTTACCAAGAATGGAGAATCATCAAATCAAATTGATCCAAAGAATGTCTATACAAATTCAAGACCAAGAAAGCTTACATGAAATCACTGTGGAAAGCAAGGCCATGCATCAAATGTATGCAGAGGCAAAATGAAAGGTATTCCTAAACCTACATCTTCATTCATAGGATTCTATTATAAATGTAACAAGAAAGGACATAAAGCATATGAATGTAAGTCTGAGATGAAACAACCAAAGACGGAAACTTACATTGAAAAATATTGTCCTACTTGCAAAATGAATGGGCACACAACTCTTAAATTTTGGAAAAGGAAAAGGCAAGCATGGAAACCTAAAGTTCAAGAAACTCCCTATCAACCAAAGAGAGTCGGTAACCAGTATGTATGGGATTACAACACTTGGAAAATTGTAAAGCATGCAGAAGATATGGTCACATTGCTGCAAACTATATAAGATAGTGGAATAGAAATTCTAGAGGCTGGACTAACCCCAGAATGGCATGCTTACACTGTCATAAAGTTGGTCATCTCAAGAAAGACTACAGAGACCGAATGACAAAAACCAACACATATCCCAATGTAAATACCATTGAATACATCTAGAGGGAAAGAGACAAAATGTGGAGAAAAGATTCAAACAATGATGAAGCTAGACCGAGAAATGCAAATGGTGATCCCCCATCCAATGGATCTAGTGACATCACCACCCCCACCTAAGCAGAACAAGTAAGTATGGAACTGCATTACCCAAGTTATTATTTTAGATTAGTTCCATAATATAAATTGATTAAATGCCGAATTGGCATAAGAAAGATGCATCATAGCATTACTTGTTAAAATCTTTGATAACTATGCTATCGGGTATACATACACAAACCCGTCAGTATACACTCAAAGCTAAGACTACCTACACTTACTGAGAAGCATCAGTTAAAAGAAAAGTTGCTAGTATAAACTAAGCCTCGTCGGTAACCAAGAAAATTGAACAAGTGGTTTGAAATACTGAAACCCGTCGGTAAAGGCAAGAGGTATAACGACCAACCAAAATGTCATGTCATCACAAAAGGAAATTTTGAAGTCTTAACTGACGAACTCCATCTTCACACACTGAGGAGTTGGTAAGCATAAATGACATGCTTTTAGATCAAAATGGTTATAAAAAGGCAACTAGTCAATCTCATTGTTCACCACGATCAGAGCAGAGTGACAAAGAGCTATTTTCAAGCACAGAGTTAAAGGATCTCAGAGTGTCCATAACTCAACCACCAGCACTCCACACAGATCATAAATCATTAAAAGTATAAGAAGTAAGTTCTACAGAACCGACAACTCAGTTTCACACATTTCACAGAAAGCCCTAAAATTGAAAAATGGCCTCGACATCAAGAACTGTGAAATCGAAGAACACAAAGAAGGATGAGTTCAAGCTCATCAAGAATTTGGCATCCGAGGAACCAAACTACAAGATTCATCCTTAGGTTTCCTCAAAACCCAACAATGCAGGAGCATTCTCACACATACCAGGTAGGGTTTTTCTTGTGGAAGACGTTTGATCTTTTATACACTCCAAGATTGCAGAGATAGGAGATTCAGAGGTTGAAGAAGCTTATAAGAATCTATGTAGTGAAGATGGAACACTAAAAGATGAAAATAAGCATATAGAAGTAAAAGGGCTCACTAATTCCCTAATGTTTCTGAAGCTCTTCAAAATTGAGTGGATTCAGTTAGTATTAATCTGAATGCACAACCATAAGCTTTGGTTGGATGAACCGAAGATGATAAAACGAGATGTTATCCATGGTCACTGGTTACCCTATAACCGATAAAGTAAAAGCACTGAAACATCCACCTAAGGCTGAGACCGAGAAGATGACAGGATCCAAATGGGATGGAAGAGGACTGAAAGTTTCCACCATAACTGATGATGAGATGAAATTCAATGCATGTGTTCTAGGCTACAAATTCTTCCAATCCAGTAGATTGAACATCATTGCATCCAGTGCAGTAGAAACAACATATAAGATTGTGAAGAAAGGAACACAATTGGATTTATCTGAACTACTACAGAATCAGTTAAAAGACAATTTAAAGAATATCAGGAATGAGAAGTCAAACACATGTAAGTTTGGCTCACTCATAATGTATATTTTCTTCTACTTTCAAGAAACATTCCCATCAGTAGGAGATGTGAAATGGGATAGCACAAAACTAGTCAGCATCCAGATCAGTGAACACATAGCCTCACTGGGAGAAAATTTTGAGACATTCATGAATGAATACTTTAATGTATTCAAAGACCGAATGCAAAAGAGGGTAAGGATCCCAGAACACCTTATTGAGAAGTATAAAAATGAAATATGTTTTATGGTTGATACAAACCATACATATATCAAACCTATTGTACCGAGGACATCATGGTTACAACCATTGGAGTATGAAATAAACATTGATCTTGCATATAAGGCAATTGATGCCTTGATTAATGAACCACTAGATAAGAAACAACCCAAGTTTGGAAAATATGAGGAGGCCAAAAAAAGAATAAAACATGGTCTGGCTGTTAAGAAAATTGTCAGGAGAAAGGAAAAGATGGTAAAGAACCTCAAGAAAATATTGTCGACAACTGAGGAAGAAACCGAGCAGGAAGAGGAAAATAAAAAGGAGGAAGAAACTGAAGGATAGCTACCTATTGGTGAAGTTGAAGAAAAGGATGACTCTGAGCCTACAGAGTCACATTCACCACCTCCTCCACCAACTAAGAATCCAAGGACAACAACTGCTTCTAGAATAAGAAGCCAAACATCTAAGGGTTCAACTCCTTCACCTTTGAAAAAAGGAAAGGTCAGAACATACAAGAGGAAATCTTTCACACCAAAGAGAGGGAAAAATTAAAGAGGAAGGAAGCTAATCAGAACCCGAGAAGACATTGAAGATACCAGGCAAGATGAAGCTATAGAGGCAGAAAATGTCAAGGTAAAAGCTCCAAAATCTATTGATGACATTTGTAAATCTATTGCAAAATTAGGATCTATTACAGATTAGAAGATTAGAAGATGGCTGAAGCTAGATCCAGAAGATCAAAACAAAGTTGAAGACGTCTTCATAACAAAAATATACAATTTTAAATATGTACCGATTTAGTTTGAAGGAAATAATGTACCAAGGGAACTATTAGACAGACTATACTCTAGATGTACATTTTCTTTGAAGAATGAGAAGGAAATAAGAGAAAGATTACTTGTTACTCTCATGCCTCCTGAATCCAAGAAGGTGGAAATAGATGAGATGATGGAGAAATACAAAAAGGAGTTCTCACCAAAGTTGAGAGCATATAAATTTCTCAAAGGAAAGCTTGTAGAGCTTGAATAGGATAGCCATAAGAAATGGTGTAAGATTCTAAGTAGACCCACTGAGGAAGAAAGCCTCAACAAAGACCTACAATAGAAAGATGTTGAAAAGGAAACTCAAGAACAGGTCTTAATAAAAGATACATAAGATGACACATCTGTTGAGTTAGACAAGGAAGAAGATGACACAACCGGTAATAGGAATATAGATATTGCAGATGAATCATGGCCAAAAAACACAAATGACAACATTGCGGATACTAATATCATTGACATTAACGATGACCTAGTAGAGGAAGTTAAGAAAGATGAAGATTTCACTGTTGCAAAGGACACAACCTATGAGCAGGACACAATAGTTGATACTGCACAAGTAAACATTCCAGGAAACATGCCAATATTGATACAAGCTATCAATATTCTGCAAGAATCAAAGAAGTCACCTGAAAAGGATACTACCGAGGATGTAGGGGAAGAAGAAAAGAAACATAACACTGATGGTCAGAAATACATCGGAGCCACTCAAAATGTAACCGATATTGATAAGATTACATAAGGAGATTCAAAGCAACAAGATGCAGACACCATAGAGAAGAATGCAGACACAAAGAATGATGAAGCTAAGGATACCGATGAAGAAGATAAACTGAAAGATGGCACTCCTAAGGAAACCAACAAAGGTGCTACTGACAATGTGAAGGTGAATGTGGAGATATCTACAAACACCCAACAAGCTAAAACTGATACTCAGCAACAAAAAGAAGCACAACAGGTAACTTCATCAAGCACAAGTGAGAAAGATGAGAAATTTCCAATGGTGCTACATTCAAGTGATTCACAAAACAAGAAGAAGAAATCAAAGAAGAATAAGTTGGAATTCACCTTGGATCAACTTATTGAAATACCAAAATGTGACCCAACTACACTTGATTTTGAAGCATTACAAGAATACGGTGAAATATGTCAAAGGAAGGCATTACAAGAGAAGCTGAAGAAACACCATTGAGACTCCATGGTATTGGAAACAACTAGGGACATCTTGCACCAAATTGTACATGATGTTGATATTGATAAGACCAAGCCAATTCTTGATCAATTAGCCACTCTCACCGAAGAAATAACAACTCAAAATATTGATGCAAAAAAGGAAACTGAGGAGAGAGCAGAGTAGAGGTACCAGCAGAAGCTCATTGAGAACATCAGCCAAGAAGTGGCAGTCAATAAAGTAAAGCTATTAGAATTCATTACTAAATTGGATCTAGTTATAACTAAAGCTATAACCTTGATTCACCAACTGAGAACATTAGACAAGTTTGCTAAAGAGAATAGTGACAACATGGAAAAGTTAGACACAGATCTAGCTAACAGTGCTAGTAGCTTAACCACCGATGGAGACAATACAATTAAGTTGCATTATGAGAAGATCATGGATATAAAAAGGTTAAGGCAGGAACTGTGGGAAGTAGAAACACACTTCAGGGAAGAAGTCAGTGAGCTCCAAGCTCAACTTCTACTGAATCTAACACTGCTCCAACAGCACATCAGTTCAGCATGGCAACTGATAGAAACTTCCAAGATGTCTGTAGCAGACAACATCTATGACATGCACTCCAAGATCACAATCAAGCACATGGCTTTGGAGAACATAAAAGAACAATGTGATAAAATGATTGAAGACATGAATTGTTTGCACTCCCACATTTTTATAAGCTCTAAGATATAGACCTTTGCCCTTAATATCAAAAAAGGGGGAAAATGATATGTATTCATTTAGGCAAATGGTAAATAGAAAATGATATGTATATGTTTATTCGTAGGGGAAAATGATATATATAGATGGAAAATGATATGTATAAGGAAATATATCATATGTATAGATATGCCAGCATACACATAGGGGGAGTCATTAAATGACTAAAGATTATATATGTTGTATATACATAACATTTTGTTAGTATTTTGCACATATCACTTTTTGATAATAATGTCAAAGAGGGAGATTGATGACATTAATTTTCCATTAGTATGAAAACAACACTTTTGGTAAGCATACACTGAAAGATAGAAAAAAGAGCAAACTAAAAATTAGATATAAAAGAGATCACTGAAATGGCTAAGTACAAAGAGAACCGACAACACAACTTTGTGTGTACACCGAAATTGCAAAGCAAAAATATAAAGAGGAATCTAACAGAGGAACCCAACATGCAAGATAAAATGAAAACTGACGAGACAGTTAAAGTGCAACCGATAGAACAAAACCGAAAGACAGTCAAGCATAACTAACCGTCAGGAATTGAGAATCAGTAACAACCCGCAAAAAGTGGATCTGACTTCCACATCAGATAAAGAAAGCTTATTCTATTTATAGGATTTTGATTTTTTTTAAATCCATTTATTTAGGGACAATAAACATGAATTTAATTTCTTTAATCAGTCTAACTGATTTAAAAGACATAGACTAGGAGTTCTAGGTACAAGTTGTAAACCTGATCTTAGAGCTAACATTAATTTTCATGAAACTTAATGATGTCAATCCATCTTATAAATAGATGATGTAAACATTCATTATACAAGGATGTGAATATAGAGGAAAGGATGAATAAATCCTATGAGCACATCTATGGATCTGATTGAAAGTTTCAAGAATCAGAACAAAAAAAGGTGAATTTGGTTAGCAAGAACCAAGAACAGAGGCTACTGAGAATCAGAGGTATTACTCAATCACATTAGGTGATAATCTCATTCAGGTAAACTTAAATGGATCTGTATCAACAATAGGAGATTTCATTTACTAGGTCAATTTGTAATTTTCTATCATTCTAACAAGTGGAGCAAAGTGTAAAAATCCTTTCAAGGAAGGTGGATTTAACAGTCCAACTACAAATCTCTTAAGCGAGTGCACACTCAACATTGTTGCTAAAGCTCCTAACAGAGTAGAATTTAACAGGTCTTCATAGATACTCTTAACTAGGTAGATCATCAAAAGTGATCAAATAGTAAGCCTTAACCAGCCCCTTCCAATCTACATATAGTGAAGATTTTGTGGGTGCCATCCCCACCGTAGTTTTTACTTCCTAGCAAGAGTTTTCTGCGATATCATATCTTGTGTTATGTGTCAATTACTTTCACGAATGTTTCTATGAATGTTCACATGTATGTTAATGTTATGAATTGATATAACTCACATCAAGATAGTATAGATCAGATTGAATAGATATACAATTGATTAAAAAGGCTAATTGATTAAAGGATACAAAATTTTTAGAGGTACTGATTCATCCCTCCCCTCTTAGTACACACTTCCCATTAATTCCAACACTACGCAATAGAGAGATGAATTCTTCAAAATAATTTTGTTTCCCTTTCATGTCATCATTAGCATCACCACTTCTTCCATTGGTAGAGGCCACACTCATTGCCTGGCTCATCTTGTCCACTTGTTCTGTTCTAATTTATCTCACCAATATTGAGACAAATCTATCTCCAAATCACACACTTTCAACTGTTAATCACCCAATTTGATCTAGAGCACCGATAACCACTTGAATTCCACAAATTTTAGACAAAAAATTAGCTTATTTTACTCTATAAATCTAAGAAACTCTATTTTCTACACACACTGATAACTTAGCAAACTTCTCGCTCTAAAAATAATAACCTCTTGGTAAGAAGAAATGATTAACATTTACCCCTATTTATCTTTGAATCATTAATGCATAATTCACATAATTGTGATTGAATCACTTCTAGCTTCAATTCCTCATGCTATGAAATCAATTTTTGTTCTAGTCGTAGCCTCTGAAAGTGAAAGGAAATGAAATATGAATGAGTTCTTTTTGATAAAAAAAACATATTATATTCCAACAGGATCCAATTTTGATCTATTTGGCTATCTCTCATACAACTCAGCTACCCTTTAACACACTTGTCATAAATCTTTGATTTTTTGTTGGATGGAGACTGTACATCCTAGCACTAAAGAAAATTCTTTACTTCAACTCTGATCCTGCTTCTAGCAACCTTGCAACTTTGTAATTTCCTTGTCGCTGAATGTTTACTTTAACTGTGGTTTCATACTGAGACTTAGCGACTGCCACACGATCAACCTTTTGATCAATGGTTATCTCCTTGTCACTAGATGAAATCTTATCTTAACCCATATTCTTTCGGAGACACCGTGACTAAGTCATCTACTAACTGATCTTTAACCTTGGTTTACTCAGGAGACTTGGCGACTGTTATATCTTTTTCCGAAAAAATCTTTTGACTCATGGTTTATTTGGAGACAACACAGCTAAAGCTTTATCTCTTAATCACTTAATAATTTTACCTTTATTATTTCTATCTAGAGATAACTCGACTACCATTGATCTTCCTTTATCTACAACCTAATGGTCAGTGCTGAGTCTCTAGATCTTTAAAGAAAACCCTAAATTTTGATGAGACTTCACGACTGTTATTTCCAAGTTGCCAAGTGTACTTCTCATTTTAAACTTTTATTAGAGACTACGCAACTGAATAACATGTGTCTCAACTATCCCTTTGTCTCCTAATCATCAGATCACTTTTGAATTTTCAAACTTTTACATCGACCTTGCAACTGTCGTTGGATCTCTTTTCATCTAATGGTTGTCGCCAAGTCTCTTTACTTTTAACTTAACCCTTGATTTCTTTCACGACTAGGCAACAACACTAATATTGTAACTGGCATTTAACTATGGTTTGTTCAGGAGACTTTGCATCTATAGAAACTCAGTGTCGCTAGATGATTTTCAAACTACAAAATTTATCACGAGACATTCAGACCACCGTAGGATCTAACTTAAGATGAACGGTTGTCATTAAATCTCCATATCTGCTGAGGTATATTATTTTCATTAGGAGATAACACGACAAGGATTTTCGCTAATTCTCTAAATAGGATGCAATATTTTCTTCACTTTACGAGACTAAACGACTAACATAAAAGCACATGCTTTAATCTCATAACATAAGTTACGAAAAATTAACATGAAAATAGAAACTTGACTAAGATATTAGAGTTTTTTGCATTTTCAAATAGAGGTAACCCTAGGACTTAGGTTTTTTTACATCTTTCACTAGGTTTATGGCTGAAATCATCATTTACAAAGATATTTAAACAATTTCATATATGACTTTCAACTCTTGAGCATAGGAATGACTGGAAACTTCAAAATTTTACTGGGCAAACTACAAATTGGAAATACAACCAACAGTGGCACTATCTAAGGATGTGTAAATGTAAGTTTATATCAAGAACCATAGAATATATGGTTGTATACCACTTCAAAAGATGCTAACTAACCTATTGCAGAAAGAAACACATGACTGAAAGAAACACGCCTTATTTACATATAATACAGAGATATTTACTGTGCATAAAAATTCTCACTTCCAACTGAAGAAAGTTTTCAAGAACTTCCCATGCACTGGCATTCATATTCTTCCTCATTCATGTTCTTCAAAATATAGGAATCTTTACCAAAGCTTTGAGAAAAAATAAAGGGTCCAAGCCATAGAGATTCAAAAAATTTATGCTTACCTTTATCCTCTTCTCTCACATTCCATTGGAGTACAAGATCACCAGGTATAAACTTTCTACAACCTTCTCTTTTATCAAATAGATACTTCATCTTTTTTTGTAGCTTTATTTTCTCATTCTGACCCTCTCTCCTAATTTCATTAAGTTCATCTAGTTGCATTATTCTGTATTTCATTGGATCAAAAATTTCTATCTCTTCTTCTTGCATAAACTTGTATACATGTAATAGATTGTTTATAGGAATCCTAGACTGCAGACCATACACAAGTTCAAATGGTGACTTACCAATGATTTTCTTGATTGTTATCCTATCAGCCCATAGAGCTAGTTTCAACTTTTTATGCCAAGCTCTTTTGTTCTTTTCTAAGGTCTTCTTTAAAATCTTCAGAATGCTCTTATTACTGGATTTTGCCTAGCCATTTTCCTTAGGATGATATGGCGATGAATAAGATATTATAATCCCATATTCATTATAGAAATCCTTGATCTCATCTGATCTGAAACACATAGCATTATCCATAACTAGCTTGGCAGGGCCACCAAATCTAGTTAAAATATTTTCTAGTAAAAACTCAGTAACCACTTTGCTTGTTGATTTTTTAGTGGAAATAGCTTCTATCCACTTTTGTAAAATAGTTAATGTTGGAAAGTGACAATGCAAGCAATTGTTATTTTGTCATTGTTGTCAAACCTTTAATGGTGAGACTATTGTTATTTGTTTGAGTACCATATCTATTGTTGATGAAGAATATTTAACAAGAAGACCAAGTGAATGGTTGAGTTAAGGCAACTAAAAGGGTACTTGATCAGTTGGCACTCTGGCAAAGTAATTTGTTGTTTATCTTTCAAAGATAGTTTTTCTGGTTGTTCTTGTGCCGAGCAAAGTTGCTTATCATGAGCAAAGTTTCTTGTTCCAAGCAAATTTTCTTGTGCCGAGAAAAGTTACTCAATGTCGAGCACCATTGAAATTGTCAAGTGGAAACAGTGATGTTGGCCAACTTACAGTAATTGGATTAATGATGATATTTGAGTTCTCTGGCCGACTTAGTTGATTTTATTTGGATATGCAATGTTAATTAAAGATTGATCCACGTCATTTAATGTATGGGTAACCATAATTAATTCATGGTTTCAATATTTAATTAGAGACTACTTTGGAGAAGTAAATGTAATGCAAAGATGGAATGATCCATTGGATCTGACCTAACCTAAGATCTACAATCTTGTTTAAGCGGAAAAATATTTATCTAACCTAGATAGAGAGGTATATGATAACCTCAAGGGGTTATTCATTATGTGTGGAAGAGTGTATGTGTATGCAAGAGATTTGCATAGTTGATTTACTGCTTGGCATGATCTAGCAGAGAAGGCAAAAGGTAGAGGCAGAGTGTTGCATGTGTGATTGCTTGACGGATTTCTTGCAAGCAGATCAGAAGGTTGAAATGACAATGCAGGCTATCAAGTAAGTTAACATCAGAGCTGTAATTGGATCTGAATTTGCAAAGTAAGTTGTATGTACCAGATCACAACTGTTGATTACTTTCTTACCATTATATCAGTTAAATCCTTTAACAAGGTTGACTTAACAGTCATTTTTATAAATCCTCTAACAAGGTGACATTTAGATTGGAATGTTCTAAGTCCTCTAACAAGGCCACTCCTGACAGGGTGATTAAATCCTTTAACCAGGTCACACCTAGCAGTATGTTATTGTAACCTTTTATAGGGTTGGCTCCTCATAGGGCATCACTTCAGAAGAGTGAAAACTTGGTAGCATGTTATTGGTGGTTTTTCCCATATTGGGTTTCCACATTAAATACTTGTGTCAACTTGTGTGAATGCTTATGGTTTTCTTTACTGTTATGTTTCTACAAGCTAATATCAATTGACAGTAAACTGCATGATTAATTTGTTGATTTATGCTACTGTTGTCGAGTAGATCTAAAGTACAAAAAGTTTTATTTGCTACATCTAGACCTGAGGATAATTGATTCACCCCTCCCCTCTCAGTTATTCTAAATTCATTCTAACAATTGGTATCAGAGATTTGGTCTCTTGAAAATAGTTTGAAGGTACTTGGAGTGAAAAGATCAAGATGTATAAGAAAGAGGTTCCTAAGCTGAACAAAGATAACTTCCCTGTATGGCAGAGTTTGATGAAAATACATTTGGTTGGTATTGGAGATGATGCTAAGTGACTTATTGAACATGCCTATGTACCACCTACTATTCCTCTCACAGTTGCACAACTGAAAGAAAAGCAAGAGCACAATCAAGCAATGTTGGAGATCGCCCCTCATTGAGCTATTTAGAGTTTGATGATATAAAGAGCTACACAAATGCAAAGCAGATGTGGGCCAAACTAGTGAATGTCTATGGTGGAGACACAAATGTGCTGAGAGTTAAATCAGAAAGTCTAAGAGGTAAGTTTGATGAGATGAAAATGCAAGAAGGTGAAAATGTCATTCAGTACTATGGTAGGGTAAAAGAAGTTGTGAATGCCATTAGAGGGGCTAATAGAACAATTGATGAGAACACCATTATGAGAAAGGTACTGAGAACATTACTTCATGTATATGCTATTAGAGTTTCTACAATTCAAGAATTGAGATGTACTTCTAACAATAATCTAAATCTGGAAAATCTAATAGGCAGACTCACTGCATTTGAAATGTCAAATTATGATAACTATAATCCACAAGGGATTGATTCTGCTTTTAGATCACAATTGGTTCTCAATAAATCTAAGAAAGGAAAGAAACATGTGGACAGTGATAGTGACACTTCTGATGATGATCTTGAAGAACTTGAAGCACTTATGGAAAAAAGGCTTTCCAGAGGAAAAGGAAAATATAGAGGTAAAATTCCTATTATTTGTTTTTCATGCAACAAAGTTGGTCATATAGCTGCTAGATGTCCTGACAAAAATGAAAAAGATGAAAGAAGGGACAACAAATACAAAGATTACAAAGACAGAAAGGATGATTGAGACTTCAGGAAATATAAGGACTACAAAGACAAAGGTAAGAAATCTTTTTATATTGCTAAAGAAACTTCTGACAATGACACTGATAATTCTGATGATAATAATATATAATTTGTTTATGTTGCTATGAAAGAAGATTCTTATGATGATGAGAAAACTACACTAATCTCTTATATGAGTAAAAATTATCATTGGATCATTGACAGTGGTTGTTCCCATCATATGACTGGTGACAAAGATAAGTTTGAAACCCTAAACCAATGTAAAGGAGGATATGTAAAATTTGGTAATGATTCACCATGTCTTATCAAAGG
>MU227639.1:4705840-4736864 GCA_018584345.1 Thuja plicata
TCTTTACGAAACTAGTTTTATATACCTTATGATTGATTTAGCTAAGTTATTGATGTATGCAAATCACTTGTAAGTAATAAGATATTACAGTGTATTTAAATGATTTTTGATGTTTTAGAAATGAAATGTTCTATCTTTTAATAGTGTTTCTTTGTAAAGAGTTTCAGAACTCTTCAAAATCTTTTTTAACTTTAATACTAAAAAGGTATTTATACTAGACTATAAAAATAGAGTGTTGTCATATGATTACTGATGGTTAAACTAGCTACTAAAATATTGCTTTTGGTTTTTGAAGCCACTTCAACCTAAACAAAATTTTAGGCAAAATTCTAGCTGAACTCTTCAGCAAGAAGATGAATATGTTACACTTGTGAGTACAAAAAAATCATTTGTTTTCTCATATGTTATGATCTTCAACATGTGATATATAAATATATCATCTATTCTAAGCACTATTTATTACCATCTATAGACTATTTGACAGTAATGAGTTTGAAGGAGGGATCCCCTGTACTTTGGGACTAGTGCCCAATTTGAGGGTTGTATGAGTATCAATCATTTTAATTCTGTCTTTTCTTACTATGTCTTGTTTATGGCTTTCATGACTTCTTCACAGACCAGAATTCTCTTCATGGAGTTTAATCTCATTCACATTATTCTTAACCTTCATGTGTTCCTTGGGACCCCTGCAAATGAGAACATAAAGACACAGTTTGGAAAATGATATCTGAATAAACTTTTATAGTAACTTTGTTTTCTCTTGCACAATATGATTTGAAAATAGTGACAAGAATCTATATGTAGATGCAATAGAATGAAGGATATGGTATGTTTCTTATATAGCCCATTCTACTAAGATTCATATATTTTGACAACTTTGACTAAAGATATATACCTCAATCCTTTATTATCATTCCTATATCAAATACCATAAAAAATCCTCTTCCAAAAAATATTTTTCTATCACATTAGATTCAAATACCTTATGCTGGAGAAAAGCTAAGAAGAAAATGTGGTACCTTTGTTTAATCTATTTTATTAAGTAGTTTAATGATTGTGGGAATTTAGTTAGCTAAAATTTGGATCATATTTATTAAATATTGGCTTAACATCAAACATTGAGAGGTGTCTATTTTACCAAATTCATATGAGGAATGATCATATCGAGTGTTTGGATTATAGGTTAATGAATCATTGGCTTAACAATAAACATAAGACAGTTTCTATAGCATTAAACTTTGAGGAGTTTCTATTTTATGAAAAATCATATGGGACATTGATCATATTGAGTGTGGATAATAGTTTGATGAATCATTGACTTAAAATTAAACATTGAGGGATACCTATTCCACTAAATTCATATGGTACATGATCATATAGAGTATTTGGATTATATGTTGATGAATTATTAGCTTAACTTAACATTCAAGGATTTCTATTCCATTAAAATTATATGGTTGATTATCCTTTTAGAGTGTCATGAAACCTCCATCCAACAAGATTTTATCCTTCATAGACTCTTTCTCAATCATTCATCTCCTCTGATATTTCTTCTTTTTTTAATGATGTAAATAATGATCATGATCATCCTCATTCTTTTAAGAAATTAAAAAAATACATATGAAATTTTCCTTATTGTATATAGATACTGATCTATTCAACATACATCAAACACTACTAATTACAAAACTTCATGTCATCTTAATACATTCCACTCCTATCATAACAAAGTGCTGGAATACAAACTGCCCTTGTCAACTTGAGCAGTAAACCAATCTAAGACTCTGTCAGCAGTATCAAACAAAATCTGAGATATTAGCTGTCTTAGGTTACCCAAATGCTTGAAATAAGGAATAGATGATGTTCTTAATACATTATATTCCACATATAGAAAAAGACAAACCAATATGGATGCCAAAACTCACAAAACTTGCAGAAAACTGTAGATTTATTCCTTATTCTATGTGCAGTCTGTACAATACTAAATCATATCCATTATGGACATATTTTAGACCTTTTAAAGACTCCCTATAACTCCTTTTGATTGGTTGGATAAATTATTTTATGCCTAAACATTACAAATCCTAATTCCCTCCATTTTGTATATGTGACCGTTTACATTCAAATTTTGAATTATGAAACTAAAAAAATGACTTTATTGAATGACAACTTTTATTCTATCAACTCCTATTCCCTAAAATGACTCTATTGACCTTATTATTCTTATTTAAGACCCCTTAGATACCTATTGACTCTAAATCCTCATTACATCATATTTGTTATCCTAAGGCCTATAAGGTCCTTTAGGACTTATTACATTAAATTTACATTTTGACTTCAAAATTCATGTTTAAACTTCATTATTGGTTCCAAAATGGTCCAATTGATTGGATTCGATGTCTTCATGCTCTCCCATTTCTTCTTAGTTCCTTGGTGTTCCTTTCTTGTCCTAGGTGCCCCTACACCATTCTCTCCAGGTTTAAAATGATTCTTGTCCCAAGAATCCAACTTGTCATTATGCCAAGCATCTCTCCATTGGCTGCTATGTTTCCTAATTTTATGATAGGGAATAATATCTCCCAATTTCGTTGGCCTTCTACACTTCAAACCTTCATTTGCATTCAAATAAATATTAAAAACAAAAACAAACTGTTGCTTCCCTTTGTTGGAAAGTTGTTGTTTTCCATGCACTCTATCTTCAAGTACCCTTGGTCTTTCTCTCTTTTGTTGTTGTGCCAATGATCCATGTAACTTCTCAATTTTTTTTCCAAGATGTTGCTCTTCAAGAGGACATTTGACTGTCCCAATTTGAACATGAGTAAAATTCCAAAGTTCTTCAATATTAGGATTGCTACACTTCTTGTTTTCCTTCCACTCATCAACCATACTCCAACCAGTATCTCTCATTGTTGTATCCTTCCTTTTCAAAGGCATTCTATCTCCAAAACATGTCAGGTCATTATCATGAACCTTACTACTCAAAGGCACTGATTTGTACTTCTCCTTGCCTTTATGAGCAACATAAGTATTAGAGTATCCATCATGAAAAGTCCTTTTAGCATACTGCCATGGCCTACCTAAAATAATGTGCCCACGTGTCATAGGCATAATGTCACACATAACCTGATCACTTTTGTATCATCGTGTCAAGGATATTTTCTTTCTCTTCATAAAACTCATTGGCCTCTTCCTCATGATGACTTCATCATCATTACAAAAAATTATCTAGTTAATGAACTTTATATCCTTATGCATTATGTTGTTGTGATTTTGCCTCTTTTTTTGGATAGTACTAATCATTGGTTTACATTTCTCTATAATATTGATGAAAAATGTTTCCATGAAGTACGTCAGGGGTATAATGCATTCAAGCAAAAGGATCTAGAGGCTGCTAAGTATTTTGTACTAGAAAACACCTTTTTCTTGGTAATTTGAAGCCATCAATGGAAACTTACAATCCTAAACAATTAGTATACCATTGATGGCTTCATAATTATTATGTGAAAGAGAGTTCTCTCATCTGAAACCCCCTTTGGTGATGATCCTATGCAGTTCCAGATAGACATGACATGTTCCTTAGAAGACTTTTAATCTCACAATAGCTGAGAAACATAAATGTAGACATCATGGTCACAATTCTTTGGAGACACAACATAATTGAGTGGTGTCTCCACAGAATTGTGACCATGATGCCTACATTTATTTTTCTCATCTATTGTTTCCTAGGACCCCTTATGACCCTTTACGATCTCTAAGAATACATCATATAGGTCTTAAAGTGTTGTAAAGGGTCATAAGAAGCTCCTAGGAGGGGCCAGATGAGCTTCCACCATCACGTGGTTGCCCCTGTTAAGTAGAGAATGTTAAACTATTCTACAAACAAAGAGAAGCTCAATATTTTAAGGTCTCACTCCATCAATACACAAAAAAAAAAAAATTTAAATATAGCATACTATCACAATTGCGACGGTATATAGAGAACGACTGACGCCAAAGCACTACATGCAACGTCCAAATGTCAAAATAATCTAACAGATGGACGTCACATGTATATCATATCCATCACAGACCCATTGTACTTGCGACACACAGAATGTGTAACAACGGCAGGTTGACCATTCTAGCTGGTGTATAATATGACATTCAATATCGTCGTAATGGTGACGGTATTCAAAGAAAGTCCAATGCCAAAGCACCAAATGTGACATCCAGATGTTAGAATAGTCTGATAGCTGGTCGTCACATGGACAACATATCCATCACATACCCGTCGTAATGGCGACAACCATAATGTAACAACGGCATGTTAACCATTATAGCCAGAACATATTGCGATGGTCGAGACCATCACAATAACGACGGTCATACCAGCCATCGGTGATTCTGACACCAAAACTGCAACATCGCTCTGTGTCGCTTGCCCAATGGGGAGTGTCAAAATTGTGATGCATATTCATCAAAAAGACGTCTCAAATGTACTAGTGGTATTTCACTTGACACCATCATTAGAATGGCAGCTGATGTTGCTACTCAAATTGTTATACTTCAAACACTAAAAGATGCAGTGGAGTCATCCCTAGCCAATGTATAGAAGAAGTACACTAACATTTTTATGAGGTATCATATATCCTACTGAACCCTAAGCTATTTTGGTTTTGGCATATTTGTCAAAAAAGGGGATAATATGATATATTAATATAGCACATAAGGAAGATGTAAGTAAAAGGGGATCATATAATGGTAAGGAAGATATAAGCATGTGTATAGGGGGAGTAACACAAAATTTTGATGACTTTGAATTTTTTGTTAAAATGCCAACTACTACCAAAGGGGGAGATCAATACTCCTATGAGATATTTTATTGTCATTAGTTTTGTCAAATTCATAATAGTTAATGAAGCTAATCGGTAAAGAGGGAGAATACACTAAGGTAGATAGTTGGTAAAGCAGAGTATCAATGACATCAAACACCGAACAAAAGCACATTACCAAGTTAAGCAGAGTTAGTCATTGAGTCACAGAGAAGAGTTAGTCACCAAGTCACATAGCAGAGTTACTCATCAAGAATACATTTTGTCACCAAGAAAGATCAAAGAAAACTACAAAACACACTAGAGCTGACATAACAATTCAAATTTCAATACACTGAACCTGGACGTCGAGTGGGAAAATCTTTCACAGTATTCAAGAAAGAAGTTAGGTAGAACATTTGGATTTCACTAATATGATTGCACATGATCACGGGGCAATTCAACCAATGATATTCAAGAATAATAAATATGTTGGGAATGAAACCAACCTTGTACCACCTAACCTCCATCAAAGAAGGAGAAGGATCTAATTAGGTTAACCGCCTTTAGATTATATGAAATGAAAAAAAACAAAAAGATGAGAGAGAGAGAGAGAGAGAGAGATGCGGTTATAGAGACAGAGCTAAAGATAGAATGAAGAAGATATAGGGTGCAGAACAGATAAGTTACTGAGTGCAGAAAGAGGTAATGCACTTGCAGAGCATAAAGATTCTGAACAACATTATGGTTGATGCATACTTGTAGAAATTTTTGTAATGGTTTTTGTAATACTTAGGAGAGTAGAAATCCCATTCAGTGGGTAGTCCCTAACAAGTCTTATTTTGTAAATCCTCTAACTAGGTACATCTCTTAGAAGAGAGATTGTAAATCCTTTAACCAAGTAGACTGAATAAGTATTTTGTACTCTTGACCAAGTATAATACTCCTAATAGGGTAAGCTACCAAAAGTGGCTAAAATTGTAGCTCTAACTGAGCAACCTTTATTCTGTAGAAGTGAAGGATTGTGGGTTCCATCCCCACCACATTTTTTTCCTCTAACTAAGGATTTATGAGTGACCAAAACTCATGGTTTTATGTGTCATAGTTTTGTAATTTATGTTATATATATGTCAATGTTTCTTTGAATGATATTTAGTTCGGTGAAAATGAATGAATAGTAGTTAAAAATTTTAAATTACTGATTCACCCCTCCCCTCTGAACACTTACATTTCCAATAGTTTAATCCAACATATAGTTGAAGCCAAACTGAAGCATCTTTCTAGTCTTCTTGAAGAATCAAAAAAAGAATGAACAAAATTCTATTGTTTTAAATACTATAACTAATGTAATTGATTCATTGATAGTAAGGGGTAGTATGTGTTGAAACCTTTGGTTGGAAATGGAGTCCTAGAAGGACCTTCTTCTGAAACTCAAAGAAAGGTATAAGATTTTTTCTAGGTAAGTGAAATTGAGACACTTCTTTTTGGATGTACTAGTTATTGGTATCTTTCTGGTGTTACCCTTTGTCCTTGATGTCAAAGGGGGAGTAATATAGAGATATGATATGATTAAGAGGAAAAATTATAGGTGTATAGAGGTTAAATATCTAAGGGAAGAAAAGTAAAGAATGTATATTTGTTTTTCCATCAATCACAAAGGGGAAGATTATTGAACTAATGTGTTTGGTTGTCATTGATGTAAAACATGGTGATCTGGATAGATCATAGTATACAGAGAAGTTGATGTCAGTCTCAGTTGTTCAGATAGGACTAAATATAGATATAGCATATTAGTATGAATTTCATATGCATAGAAGACAGTGCAAGAAAATCATTGCAAAAATTTTCAAAGTAATAGTATTTGCAGGTATGCTTTACATAAGATCCTTTCTCTAGAAACTAATGATGATGGTGTGAGAATTGATTCTCTTGGTATTTGAGTTTTTAGTTTGGATGTAACAAATAATGTTGTATTCTGATTACTTTGGATGCTTTTGCAGTAGTGATAATGATGATTATAAATTTGAGGATTATTGTACCCCACACTTTCAAGTAAGAGGTAAAGACATGTAGTTGAAGAATGTTTAATGGTCTGGATGTGTATGTAGTTGGAATAATTTTTTTGGATATGTAAATGATGTCTATGTGTTTCACATTTTTGTTGTAACAAATTATTTTTATCAATGTTCTAAATTTCTTTATAGGATCAAGTTGTTGGCCTTGGTAACTGTGTTCATTTTATGTTGATCTTGGTTGTTGTGTTTTCTTCACTGATTGTATTGTGCTTCGTTGATGGTAGCGTGTGATCCTGACCATTGGAAGAAAATGTTTTGACAAACATTTTCTTGGACAAAGTGTCTTGAGTCTGACTTGCTGGTGGTTGGGGAAATGTATTAACAAAAATTTTCTTAGACAAAGTATTTTGATACTAACTTGGTGTATGTACCAATGACATGTGTGTATGTGAGTGATGAGAAAATGGTGTGTGTGTGTTTGTACAAGTAAATATAAAGGAAGATAAAAGTGTAGGTAGTTTTGGCACGAGTTTTTTGGTAAAGGAATGTTGTGAGAAAGTTGCAGAGATTCCTAACCGGGTCTACTACAAACAAGTTGTGTTGATATATGAGTTTAACAAGAACTTAATTCATGCATATGTAGATTTAATATTCTTAGTTCACATTGTGTTTCTCTTTGTATTGATTCATCAAGTTGTAAAGCCTTTATTGCAATATCGACAATGAGTCTTTCCGGGTAGTGAGCCCACCTATAATGTGCATTCTGGCAATAAGCCACCCTTTGTAAAAATCACCTTAACTGGTGTCACCTTAACCAATGTTTTTTAGTTGAGAATCAACATTCTCTATGGCTTTTCCCATCTTGGGTTTCCATATAAAAACCTGATGTTCATTGTGTATGTTTTGTGTGTGTGTGTGTGTGTGTGTGTGTGTGTGTGTGTGTGTGTGTGTGTGTGTGTGTGTGTGTGTGTGTGTGTGTGTTCATGTTTACATTTGTTTTAGTTAAATGGTTAAATATTTGATTTACCAAATTTGGATCAGTGAAATTGATAAAAGTTTATTTAACAACTGATTCACCCCACCCCCCACTCAATTGTCTAGGATATTCAACACTCATTTCTTTTCTCATTATTATCATTTTCAATATGATGGTTCATTCAAGATTGTTTAAAAAAGAGAGTCATTACTTAACATGTACGTGTCTCCCACATCCTAGTCAAGGGTGCTTGGGGTGCTAATAAGGGACTTGGGGTTTTGTATATCCTTCCTAGTTGATTGTGTTGGAAACTTGGCTATACAAGTGTAGATAGTGTCAGATCATTTTAAAATAAAATTTTGTTTATTTATGGGTTTGTGTGATCTTTTTCATTGTAAGGCATCTTGGTTATAGTTTTATGATTATCTATCTCTTCACTAGGTGCCATTTATTTTTTAAGGTTTTGGGACCCCTTCAAAACCCATTTTATCTATTTAATTGGAAAACATCAATAGACATGCACACCCAAAAGTCAAAAACTCCACTCAATTCTAATCACTAGAATGATACAAAGTTACAATAAATGATAACACAAGTGTAATTTTTTCTAAGTGGTCACCCACATAGTGTGCAAGTGTAAACCATGGAAAAATAAAATACTCGCATAGGTTCACCATCACAACGAATGTGATTTTAGAAATTTGTACCTACAACACAAACCAATGACTTATCAGTAATATTCATTCAACTGAAAATGAAACAATGATAAATAACATCATATTATCATCTACCAAAAAATATTACGTTATCATCAAATAATCACAAACCTTACAAAAAAACCCAAGTTTTAAATCATAAAGCAATAGTGTTTAGGAGTGTTATTATGAATTCAATAGGTAATGGAATATTTTGAGGAAATTTCATAGGCAAATATTCAAATGAATGTAGAGGTCCTAAATCTCCCAAATCTCCACTCTTGAAAGGTTTGGAGTGATGTACCTTATAAAGATATTTTATATGACCAACTTCTTTGGACAAAAGAAAGGTGTTAAAATGAAATTTTGAAGGAGATAATATGTGTTGGTCTTGTGCCAATTTTGAATGGAATGAGGTTTAATAACCTCTTGAAATTTAACCAACCATTGACCTCCAAAAAAAAGTTAATCTAATAGAAAAATGTCCACAACACAAACTTGAAATTCGTGGTTGTGATGATTGATTAATTCCATGCAACAGTTGATCTTTGAGATAAAAGAGAAAATAGGTTTAATATTCTCTAGTAAAATATTTTCCTAGGATTGATATTTGATACCATATTCGATGGGGCTTCCAAGGCATCTCAGGGGTAGGATACATCTTGAGGGACTCTTTGTCCAGAATAATTAAATCATCATGCTCTCGAATCCCACATGGGTCCAACAATATTGCAGAAGCTAGAGCCCTGCACTTAGGGATATCCCTTGCAATATCAAGTGGCATTAAAAAGATTCATGTCAAGGGTGATTCCCAAATCATCACCTCTGCCCTCACTTTAAGAAACTTGGTCAGCTGGGAGATCACTTATATTCTTCGGGATGTTTGGGAGTTACTTTCAAAGAATTCAAAGTTTCTCATTGTTTCAGGGAGACCAATGGGGCTGCTGACTGGTTAGCAAATAAAGGGGTCAGTTTGGATAAAGGCTCACATTCTTGGGATGAGAAGTCATTAATTGATATTCTCGGTGATGAGAGGGGCCCCATGTGGATGGGTAACAAATTCCCATTTCTCAGCTCCCAAAAATAGTTCTCATGGGAAACTTTTCTACATATCTACCTCTTCTATGGCGAAGGACGAGTATTACTATTTATTGATGCCATCATTCTCGAACTGAAAAGTTATTGTCTGGATCTTTGGTCACTTGGTGCATATTCCTCGGTGGTTTCAATCCATTTTCGTATGTTGTATCATATGAAGGTAGCCTTCAAAAACCATCTGGTTGAGGTCGTGGATGCTATCAGACGTGTCATTGGGGGTGGCATCCTTCTACCGAGTGCCAAGAGCTCTAACACATTCTCAAGTAGTATCAGTTTTCATGTCAAACTATTTCGACATGATTCAAGATTCACCACTTTCACGCATCTGATGGTCAAGCTACTTTCCAAGGAACTTGTTTCTACAGAAGATATGCCTCATGCGGTCAGGGGATTCATTACCTTATCTCAGTTGTGGGGGATCCTTATATTCTATTTGATGATATTTGTATGTTTCTATCTTACGCAAAAGACTCGGGGCTTGTTTCTTCATATAACCCCTGCTCTCATGTCTCAATTGAGTCTTCCAGCTCCTCGCAGGGTTCAAAATCTCAGGCGCAAGCTGATGTTGGTGGCTCTCAGAAGGGGAAGGCCAAAGTGTGTCCTCTCGGCAATCCCGGACTGAGCTCTTAGACCCCTCTATGGGAGTATGATCTTTTTGCTTTTGTTTGTGGATCGTCTGCGGCTGGTCTATCACCAAGTCTATCATCAATACTCTTTCAGTGGTCTTCGCAATAGGGTTTTTTAGTTCCTATGGCTCTCGGGAGTGTGATCATGTTTTTTGAAATAGTGAATAGTTGGGGTATTTTTGGATAGACGGGTATGTTTTTTTGGGGTTGGTAACCAATGGGAGTATTTTGAGCCCTTCGGGGTTGTATATATATATATATGTGTACATTCTCTTTTGTATTGGCTATGAGAGGGGGTTTTCTTCCTACCTTCTTTTTCTCTCGAGTCTTTTTAAAGCGGATTTTTTAATAAAATATAATGGCTTGTCTATTTTTATCAAAAAAAAAATCTTTAAGATCCCATAATATAATTATACAATCAAAATTTTGTGATGATACACTCTTTATGTGTATTTTTTCATGGATGATTTACCTATTTGTAATATTAACTTATTTCCTCTTGTATACTATCATAATGTGCCTATCTCAAAATCATACTCTAGTAACTTAATGGTTTGTCCTCTTTACTTCACTTCTAAAGATTATAGATCTATCTCAACACAAGGCTTTTTAAATTTCATTTTTTGATAGAATTACTTCTAGAATTATTGGGTCATTTTAAGATAGGTGAATGTATTTTATGATTTGGAAACTATCCTCTCTTTTCCCTCTCAAATTCCTAGGTCATTATAAGATAGGTGAATCAAACCACATAAAAAGTTATTTTCTTATTTGCAAAGATAAGTGTATTAAAACTTATCATAATGAGTTTGGTTTGTTGTTTTGTTGTTTCCATATCTAGAAGTCTAACTCAAAATTCAAAATAGTTATATAGGATGGAGAATAATAAGAGAAACGCCACTATAGTTCTTGCGTTCGTATTGTCTTGAGATGGTTCCACTGTCAAGATTAATGTGGTTATACTGTTCCTTAATATTTATTATTTTTACCAATCATGCATTTAATTGAGTTAGCAATCATTTGAGTTTGTTAAATTGACTCTTGTGTGTGTGATATGTGGACCTCTAAACTACATAGACACTTCAATAGGTTATTGTGTGACTAATCTAAGAAAATATTGAAATAGGAAAACAATAAACTAATCTAAGTCGACCTATTAACTTCTAGTAAGGAGTATAAGTTTTCTCTCTGATCATTTCAAACCCAGTGACTTGACACTATCTAAACAAAGGATTTGAAAATGATATTAATCTATTGATTCAAGTACAAAAGATGATTAATCCAATGATTAGCTAAGATTGATTTTAAAACCCAAAATGAAAGTGTTCCTAGATCATGAATTCAAATGCTTGAAAACATGAAAAATATGATAAATTCTTAATGAAATCCTTTGTGAGGAAATTAAGCCTTCTTTTATAGAAAAATTTATCTCGAAACGATGATCGAGATTGAACTTCGAAGAATGGGAAAGATTGACTCAAAGAAGCACAATCCATGTGCAAGGAAGGTCATTGGTTGAGAGAATCAATTAACTGAATTGACTGATCATTCATTTCAGAAACTTCTAAAATTGAAAGAGGAGTTAACTAAGTGAACTTCCAGTTAACTGGATTGTTTCCAAAATTAGGAGAAGAAAAGACTTAGTAAACTGAACAAGAAAAATTTGTTTCTAATTTAATGTTCAGTCAACTAAAATGATGACATAAGGTGCATTTTTTAATATTTAAATAATTTTAATGCACCTTTTACTCAATTTATTAATTTTAATTATTTTTTGCATTTAATTAACAATTATCAATTTATTTAATCAACATACTAGGATATTATTTAATAAATGTCATAAGGTTTATTTGCCAATATTTTGGATTTAGGAATTAAATAATTAAATCAAGTGCAATGATAGATTAGGATCTAGGGTTCAGGTCAGATCAGACTAAAGATGTTGAATTTCCTTTAGGGTTAGAAATTAAGGGATTTAATCAAGATTAGGGTTTTATTGATGATAGATCACGAATAGGGGTCTAGGGTTTAGTTGCCCATTTTTAGGTCATTACATTTTCCCCTTGTTGAATCGATGTGCAATCAGCGCATTGATTCAAAGAACAGTAAGTGATGAGAAAAAGAATAGTTTGATGTGAAGCGATGAAACCATTCTTTCGAAGAAGACCGACTCTGAGCTTGATTAGACAAAGATTGATCAAAGGACATAGAAAATAATTCTCAATTTGATTTGAAGCAATGAAACCGAACATCTATCAGGAACTCTTAAACCTTTGGATTGGTTCAAACAGATAACCAGCTTGATTTGAAGAGATGAAATTTATTACTGTTAAGAGATTGACTAGCAAAATTGACATGATTTGAAGTGATGAAACCAATTTGATCAATTTGTCTAGTTTCATAAATGAATGACTTGTATAAGACCAATCTTTCTGGTTTCGAGTGTATCCAACACTATATAATATAATTGATTGGGTTTCCTTTGATAACCTCAACTTGATGTGATGCGATGAAGCTGAGATTCCCCTAGCGATGGGGTCTTTCTTGATGATGTGATCACTAAATTTTTTATGTCATGATCATTTCCCCTCAGGAGTGAAATCAAAATATGGCTAGGTGCCCAAGTGATTAGAAGTAATTTGATTGATAAAATGATGTAGGAAGAAGTTGATCTGATTTTTCAAGGTTGTAAGCATTTAGGACCCATTCTTCACTTGTTTTAGGTCTTATTGATCAAGTTTGGCCAAAAATTGGCACATTAATTATTTTGAGGATAAATTCTCATTTGTTTTAAGTTCAAAAGATTGATTGCGCAAGCGTTCAACTGTGTTTGAGAAAAAAATGTCAAACTGCGATTTTGACAAATAAAATGATCTCAGATTTTGATTTCAATCCCGAAAATGGATTCAGGCCTTACCTTTCAGTGGAGAGAGAATGTTGTAATGCTATCATTCTATTTTACTGCAATGTAAGAGATAACATGAATGTAACCTAGGCCTCAATCATAGGATTTGAACTTGATAGTTTCCATCATTGAGTGTCTAGAACATCAAAGTCAATACAACCCTCACTGGTGCCACTGTGACCATTAGGACATGAGTATGACTTTCATCAAATAAAATGTGGGTAACCAATGTAAGCATCGAGGCACAAAAGCCAAGATGACCTATGTTGGAATAATGGAATGGTGTGTACTAAGAGGGGAGGGGTGAATCAGTACCCTAAAAATTTTTTATCAATTAACCCGTAATGATCTTTCCTTTCATTACCGACCATAGATGCTTTTCTATCTTATGCATGTAATATCAAAACATGGACTTAATTGCATGTAAATATTTATAGAAACATTCATGAAATGTAAGTACACATGACACAAGAATCGGTAATGCAGAAAACCCTTGTTAGAAGGAAAAAAGTGTGGTGGAGATGAAACCCACAAAGCTTCACTATCTGCAGAATGGAATGTGTCAGTTAAGGCTACAAGTGTGATCACTTTTGATGATCTTACCCTATTAGGAGTAACATTTGAGACTTGTTAGGATATACTCTATTAAGATATTTAGCAACAATGTTAAGTGTGCACTCAGTTAAGAGATTTACATAAAGACTGTTAAGTCCACCTTCTTAAAGGATTTCTTCTATTTGCTACAAGTGTTAGAGAGTAGTCAAGAATACTTTTTGAATTGATGGTATGCAATCTTGAATTGCTGAATATAGATCCTTTAATTTCACAATGTATATATATCACCTATAGTGATTGATTAATACCTATGTTATGCTTGGTAGCCTTGAATCTTGTTCTTCATAGCTGAATTCTATCTTTTGTGTCCTTCTGCATAAAACTCTCTGCCTGATCAATAGATGTTTGTTGCAGCTACAATTATCATCATCTGATTTATTTCTACATCTATTTATACAATGTATTGACCTAATTAAGTTTCATGCTTTACAATAAAAACTCTATGATCAAAGGTTTAAAACTTGACCTTGATCTCCTAGTTTGCATGTTTACAACCTGTTAGACTGATTAAAAAAATTACATGTGCTTTACTTGTCCCTCAAGAAATGGTTTTAAAGATAAGAATAAAGCTAAATATAAAACTCAAGTGTTTTATCTGACATGTAACTCAAATCCACATTTCCTGGAATTAAAACTGTCTCTCAGTAGACTAGTGCTCAGGTTGCTTTGTAGTCTTTGCTCTCAGGTTCCTTTGTGAACTATGTTGTCATTTTACTATTTGAATCTGTCTATCAGTTTACACTATAAATTGTGCTCTCAGTTTATACTGTAAACTCTTTGTTGGTTTTCACTTGCACTTAGCATTTTCGGTGAACTTTGTGAGTTGTTGTGTCAGGTTGCACTATAAATATTTCTTTTGGTGATCATGTTACCGACGGTTCAAAAACTATTTCCTTTGTATACTAATGACAAAATATTATCCTTCACGATTATCAATCTCCCCCTTTTCCATTAGTATCAAAAACTGAAATGTTCAATATATACACCAAAATGTTTACCTTATCAATATGAATCCCCCTATGTGCATGCCTCGGTGTAGTGTATGTACATGATACATTTTCCTTTATATATATATATATATATATATATCATTCCCCCTTTCACCTTATTATTTCCCCTTTTATCATATCATTTCCCCCTTTTTTTGAAAATAATGACAAAGGTGTAATACTTACAACTTGTCAAAATGTGGGAATGGTATTTCTTTATGTCTTCCATCATCTTCTCCCATTTATCCTTGAGGTGTTCCAAGTTCATGTTCTCCAATGTTATCTTGGCATGCATGTCATAGATACTATCAGTGATAGACATCTCTGGGGTGGCAATTAGTGTTTTTGCTGAAGTCATATGTTATTGCAGTAATTTAAGATTTGGTAGTAGTAGAGCTTGGAGCTCGGTTACCTCATCTTGGATTTTGGATTCTGCCTCTTGAATCTTAAGTCTCAACCATTTAGATTCTGCAAGCTTCTCATAATGCAACTTGAATGCATTGTCATCGGTTGTGAGACCTTGTGCACTAGCACTAAGATCTGCATCTATCTTAGCAATCATTTCATTATTCTCCTTAGTGAATTTCTCTATGGTTCATAAGTTTTGAACTAAGGTTATAACTTCTAAAATAATTGGTTCCAATGTATTGACCAGTTCAGATAGCTTTACCTTGTTCTCTGCCACTTCTTAGCTGATTTTCTCTGTAAGTTTGTAGTGGTACTTCTTCTCTACATGTTCTTCTATCACCTTGTCAGCTTCCACATTTTGTGATATAATGGCCTCGATAATAACTTCTAATTGATCAAGTGTTGGTGCACTTTGATCAATTTGAGTGTCAGGTACTATCTAAAATAGTATATCCTTTGTAGTTTCTAGTACCTATCTGTCCTTGTGCTCATTTTTTATCTTATTTTGTATGGCTTTCCTTTTACACAATTCTCCATACCTTATTAGTGACTCATAATCGAGTGTTCTTGGATCAGAGTTAGGTATTCTGATAATCTCATCCAAGGTGACTGGGGCTTTATTCTTCTTTTTCTTCTTCTTCTGAGAAATTGTGCTGGAAGTAGGGGAATGTAGAACTATGGCTAGTTCATGCTCATTTTCTTTCTTTGGTGATTGTATGGGAGGTGTGGTTCCTATTTTTTGCTACTCGGTATTGACTTATGGGTTGGTAGTGGATGTCTCCACATCAACCTTGTATGTATTTGCAGATTTTGGTGCCTCTTCGACTTCCTTGGCATCACTTTGTTTCTCCTCTCCACTTGCATCTTTCTTCTCATCTTGAGTATCTTTTTGCTTCCCTTGTTAATCACTTGTGTCCATCGGTGTATCTGCACCAAGTTCAGGTGTCTTTTCCTTTGCCTCTATAATGATATTGATAGCTTGTATCAATAATGGTATGTCACCTAGTATATTTACCTGTGCTACATCCATGGTATCCTTTTCCTTTTCCTGCTCGGTGGTAGTAGTTACATATTCATCTTTCTTTGGTTCATCATCAGAATCAATAAGTGTTATATCTTTGATGATGACCTCTGTTGAATCTCCTAATGATTGAAGTATCTGAGGTACATCATCCATGGCATTTCTTGTCTGTGTTGTCAACTCAACTAAATTGATGTCCTCGGTTTCATTTATGAAGATGTGTTTCGAGCTTGGTGTGGCCTCTTTCTCTTCATTGTGAGGGGTCTTGGTAAGGGCTAATACCTTCTCGGGGCTTGAATCCTCCTTAGGTGGATTGAATATTGCATTCCAAGCTTCATCACTTTCTTTGTCAAACTCTATTAATCCTCCCTCAAGTACCTTGTATGCTCTCATCTTAGCTGATAATTTCCTTGCATGCTTCTTCATCATTTCATCAATTTCCTCAGCTTTTGATTCGGGTGGCATGATTGTAACCAGGGATTTCTCCCTTATCTATTTTTTTTGTATGCAGTGCATATGTCCACCTTGAATATATTCTATCATTTAGTTCGTGTGGCATCATCTTATTAAATTGTATATGTACATGTTTGAATGCAATCATTACCTGAATGATGGTTTCTTCAATCTTCTTCTAATCCTTGGGAGAAAAGGTTAGTCAATTCCTTATCTTAGAATTTGATATGCTACCTCTCTTGACGATTGATGCAGCAATCTCATCAATTGTCTTCAGAACTTTGTTCTTTATAGTTTGGAGTGCCTGTTCACTCTCATCCTGTGCAATGTCATCCTTATCCTCTTTACCTCAGATATATCTTCTTCTTTTCCTTGGTGCCTGTTTCCTGGTTTGAGGCTTTCTCTTGTAATTCCTCACTATTCCTTTCTTAACCGGTAGTCTGCATCTTTTGAAATCTGACTCCTAGTTCTTGAGATAGCAGTAGTTCTTGGTTTCTTTGCTGTTGGTGCATCAAATTTGGTTGACTCAGAGTCACTTAATTGTTCACCTTCACTGACGGGTGACTGTCCCTCGGTGTCTTCTTGTTGTTCTAACTCTTCATCATTTATCGACAACTTATTTTGAAGTGTCTTAACCATTTTAGTCTTCTTTTTGTCAATCTTCTTCACTCCTAGGCCTATTTTGATTCTAGCCTTAGCTTCCTCACAAGTGCCAAATCTTGGTAATGATTTGTCTATTGCTTCATTCAATAATACTTTAATAGCATTTGTGGTCTGATCAATGTTGATCTCATAATCAAGAGGTGGTAACCATGTTGTCCTTAGTATAGCTGATTTGATTAAGGTGGTGTCGGTTTCCACTATGAAACATATATCATCCTTATATTGTTCCACCAGTTGTTCAGGTATCCTCATCCTCTTATGCATTTTGTACTTAAAAGTAATGAAGTATGCATCCAGGACTGATGTAAAATTGTCCCCTAGTGACTTGATAAATTCACTAATTTGTATTGTTGTTGGTCAGGTAGTGTCCCAATTGACATTACCGATAGATGGGAAGAAATTATGGAAATAGAAAAATGTACACATGAGGAGTGATCCAAACTTACATGAATTAGACCTTTTTTACCTAATTTTCCTCATCTTCTCATCTAGTTTCTTCAGTAGAAGCTTTGATAATTCTAGTTGTAATCCTTTCTTCACATTCTTATGGGCAATGTCAATTGCTCCACATGCTATGCTATTCAGTCTGCTAGTTTGGAATACCTTTTATCCAAGTACACATGCACCAAATTTCAGCTCAGGGTCAATAATTGTGCTAAGTTTCAAACCTCTGTCATCCCATACTGCACCTGTCATCTTCTCAATCTCGAGGCAAGAAGGATGTTTAAGGGCTTTGGCCTTTTCAGTTACTAGATAACTGGTTACTACATGTATTACATCCTTGGTGATTTTTTCAGTTCATCCAACCAAATTTTCTTTGTCATGTACTCTGTTGAGTACTATCTGAATCCACTTGGTATTAAACTCTTTAGGAAATATCAGGGCATTTTTTATCCCTTTTACCTCTATATGCTTGTGTTCATCCTTAATGTTTCCATCTATGCAAAGCGTCTTGAAAGCTTCTTCAACTTCAAGATCTTTGATTTCTGCAACTTTGCAGTAGATATACGCTCGGACATCTTCGACTAGAAAAACCCTAGGTGGTATGTTGGAGATGTTAGGAATAATAGTCCACAAGACAACTGAGAGGGGGGTGAATCAGTTATGATATAGATTATTAAATTTTATACTTTATAAACTAAATCTACAAATGTAAATGATAACACAGTAATAGACAACACCATAACACAATATTTGTTGTCGAGGAAACCTTATTAAAGGTAAAACCTGGTGCAGGAGCACCCTTGAGAGACCAGTAAGTTGGTGGTCTCATGCAATTTTGGTTGTGTAAGTGTGTGAAAGACCCTCTTGTAGGGCAATGTAAATACATAAGGTCATGTGGACCAAGAGTGTTTTAGGTAGGTTTCATTTCATGCTTCTGTTTGGTTAAATAGCTCTTTTTGGCTCAATTAAGTGATCTATACTTGATGATGTCATCAAATGATAGGGTGATTTCATGGTTGTCTTTAGGGTCCTTAGGTATCCTATAAGGTCTAACTAAGGTTGGATAGGTCAGACTAGTGTTGAAACACAAGAAAAGTGGAATTGTGTAAAAGATGTAAAAATGTTGCATAGCAACATTAGCAACTTTTCAAAAGTTGTTGACAATATTTTTAGTTGTCTTAAGATTTCGATGTCTAGTTTAGGGGGATTTTAACCAAGGGTAAAGACATTTAAGTTAGAGTATATATGTGGTGGAAAACCCTAATTTGATGGTTCTTAACTTATTGAGTACAGACTATATACCAAAGAGAAGAGAGTTTTTAATGAAAAGAAGGTGAAAGTTGATGAAAATGGATTAAATTTGTGACTGTAACCCATGGCATCCATTTGTGCATATGTTTTATTGTGTTCCCAATACTTAGTTTGATTTGTAGTTACTTTTCTTTTGTGATTTGCAAATTCTTTAGTTTCAGACAGTTTGCTGTCCTGTTTTGACAGTGAGGCAAAGATGTGGACCTACCTCCACTTCCCACCATTGGTTCTGTACGGCCACTTGCGAATGGAGACTAGGTCCATGGAGCTTCGAGAATCTAGAAGGAGGAGCTCTCAGGATGCATGCAAGTATTTTTAGGAGCTTTCCCTAGGCGAGCTAAATGAATAGCCCAGTTAGGAAGATCTAATAACAGTCAGCTTGAAATTGCAGGAGGGTGTTTTTCATGAGCCAAGAAGGCCATGGATGTGATGAGCTATGTTATGCAGGTACTCAGAAATGTGGAGGAGTTCCCATGAACTCATTTTTCCAAGTTTTGATCCCAAAGACCCAAAACTAGTCTAAAAATAAGAAATGTGCCATATTCCAGAAGTAGGGTGTACGGACAAGGTTGGACCTTGACACCTAGAAAATCCTTGTAGGTTTTTGCCTTACTTTAAAACTGTTAGAAGAGATTTGGGGGTTCTTTGAGGTTTTTACACTGAAAAAGTGTTGTCCTACATTTTAGGAGGCCTAATTGGCCAAAAGGCTACAAGGCCTAAAAGACAGGAAATTAGAACTCGATTGGAAAATGACCACTCTTGGTAAGTTGAGACCCTATTATGGAGTGAAGATTGAAGTTAATTGAAGCCCTCGACCTCCTACAAAACAATCAAATGGTTAGGGCTTGGATGGTGTAGATGTGAAGTGTTCTTGCAGAACACAAGAATTGTGACCTTAACAAGATAGGAAGACTCTTGGTTGGAGGGAAGAATTGAATCCTTCCAAGTGATAGAGGGTGGATTGAGGAAACCCTAGAGGTCCTAAGAGAGGCCTAAGATGAGTTTCAAGACAACTCAAGAGGTTACTTGGAGTCTCCCTACCAGAGTGGTATCAGAGCCCAAGTTCAAGATTTGGGAAGAAGAAATAGTGCAGCTAGTGGATGTTGCAGACCAAAGATTCAAGTGAGGATTCTAGTGCATCAAGCAAGATGGTGACCAATGCTGAATTGGACAAGAAAGTGGATGAATAAGAAGAGGATAACAGGTTTCTAAGAGAGAGATTGGCTCAAATGGAGAAACTCTTGGATGAAGTATGAGCTAAGGAAGATAGAGTAAAGGACAAGGTGGACCAGAAGGAGGAAAAAGAAGCTAAAGAGGAGTGGGACCTAGAAGAAGAAGCACCTACCCCTGATCTAGTCTTACCAGAGGAACCCTTCTTGAAGGAACTCAAAGCCTTAAGTGGTAAATCCTTGGAGGGTGTGCCACTGTTTAGTGGGAAAATGCATGTTGATTTGGTTTTGGACTGGATAGACAGCCTTGAGAATCACTTTGAATGTGATGGAGTGACAGATGCTCAAAAACTCAAGGTGGCTAAGTCTAGATTGAGAGGACCAACACTTACCTGGTGGAAATATGTTTAGAATGAGAGGGAGAAAGAGGGCAAGAGTCCTATTGTGTCATGGAAGGGTATGTTGGCTAAGCTGAAACAAACTTATCTCCCGGATGACTATGAAGTTCAAATGCATAGAAAGTGACAAAACCTTGGGCAAAAAGACTTTCAGAAGTTATGTTTAAGGTCCAAGATAGTGGAGGATGAAAGCATCAGATTGGCTAGATATCAAAATGGGCTCAAGTGGGCTATACAAGAGGAGATGAGTCTCACTACTCTAACAAGTGTGAGACAATGCTATCAGATGGCTCTAAAGATAGAAGAAAAGAGTAAGATGAAACATGATCATACCTCTAGACGAAGAGGTAGAGGAAAATAAAATAGAGGAAGAGGCAGCTTTGCAGGAAGTTTTGCAGGCAGAGGCAGTGACTATAGGTCCCAAGGTGAAGCTAAATTGACTGAGATAGTCAATAAAACCAGTGGTAGAGGAAGCATGAGTAGAGGAAGAGGATTCCAAGGTGGAGGAAGAGGTAGAATTGGAGGTTCAGGTAGAGCCTCACACTTTGCAAACATGAATTTCTTTCATTTTAATCAAATAGGTCATCCAGCCTATAGATGCCCGGAGAAGGCTTCTAGCTCACATGGTGAGAAAAGAGTAAATTACATTGCTCAATAGGATAATAACAGTGGTAAAGCCCCTGAAATCAACCTTGATCCAGAAAGTGGGGAAAATCTTATGATTAGGAGGATACTTATTAAAGAACCTATCAAAGAAGAAGCTAAGAAAAGGAGGGCACTTTTTAGAGTAAAGTGCAAGATTCTTAGGAAAGTTTGCAAGATGAACATAGACTCAGGGTCTACTGATAATATTATCTCAGAGGAGGCAATTAGCAAGTTAGGATTGATAAAAATACTCCATACAAACCCATACCGAGTGACATGGTTGAATAAGGGTCAGCATGTTCTTGTTAATGAGCAAGCATGGGTTAATTTTTCAATAGGAAAGTATGTTGACATAATCTTGTGTGATGTACTCCCAATGGATGCATGCCACCTACTGTTACGTAGGCCATGGAAATTTGATAGGAAGACAATTCATGATGGAGAGAAAAATTATTATTCTTTCAAGAAGGATGGGGTCACTTATAAAATTCAGTCACTTGTGGATGATAAGGGGTCTACATCAGCTGAGTCTAATGTCTTATTACAGGGAGGTAAAGAGTATTTGCAGATAGTAAAGAGTGGAGAAGGATTATACTATGCTATCATGCTTAAGCCTAGTGAAGAGAAGAAGGTGGAGCAAACACCATTGCCAAAGGAAGTGCAAGAGTTATTGAAAGAGTTTAAGGACATAGTTAGTGATGGGACACCAAAAATGTTACCACCTCCAAGAGACATAAGTCATAAAATTGACTTCATACCCAGAGCATCTCTACCAAACAAGGCTACATACAAGGTGACTCCTGACCAAAACAAGGAGATAGCTAAACAAGTCCAAGAAATTTTGGACCAAGGTCTAATCAAGCAAAGCATTAGCCCATGTGCAGTGCCAGTGCTTCTAGCATCAAGGAAGGGAGGCAAGTGGAGGCTTTGTACAGACTCAAGAGCAATAAATAGGATCACTGTGAGATACAGGTTTCCCATTCCTAGGATTGAAGATCTTATGGAATATTTGGGAGGAGCAAGGTACTACACCAAATTGGATTTGAAGAGTGGGTACCATCAAATCAGAATTAAGGAGGGTGATGAATGGAAGACAACATTCAAGACAACATAGGGACTCTATGAATGGTTGGTCATGCCCTTTAGGCTTAGCAATGCTCCAAGCACCTTTATGAGGTTGATGAATGAGGTGTTGAAGGACTACATAGGTATATTTGTAGTTGTGTACTTAGATGACATCCTAATTTTCAGTAAGACCAAGGAAGAACACCTCCAACATTTACAGATTGTGATGAAGAAACTTCATGAGGAGAAGCTATCCATTAACTTGGAAAAGTGTGAATTTATGAAACAGGAGTTGATCTATCTTGGTTTTTTGGTGTCACAAGGAACCTTGAAGATGGATCCCAGCAAGGTTGAGGCAATATTAAGTTGGCCTTCCCCTACATGCAGTTTTGAGGTAAGAAGTTTTCATGGACTTGCACAATTTTATAGGAAGTTTATTAGAGGCTTCAGTGAAATATGTGCACTAGTCTTAGATACAATTAAGGGAGGAGTGAAAAAAAAATTCAAATGGACTCCAGAGGCTAGTAGAGGTTTTGAAGTATTGAAAAAGAGAGTGGCAACACAACCTATTTTGGTTTTGCCAAATTTTGATAAGTTATTTACCCTTGAATGTGATGCAAGTGGTGTAGCTGTTGGGGCAGTATTGAATCAAGAGAATAGGCCAGTGGCCTTTTATAGTGAGAAGTTGAATGAGGCCAAGAAGAAGTACTCTTCTTATGACCTAGATTTATATGCATTGGTGCAAGCCTTAAGAAAATGGAGGCACTATTTCTTGCCAAAGGAATTTGTAGTTTATACTGATAATAAAGCTTTGAGTTTTATCAATTCTCAGGAGAAGTTGAGCAACAAACACCTTAAATGGATGCAATATTTGTAGGCCTATACCTATACTATCAAAAATAAGAAAGGGCAGCTGAATAAAGTGGCTGATGCTTTAAGTAGGAGACTCTTGACAGTATGAGAAGTGCAGCTACAAAGTATAGGCATAGAAAGCTTCAAGGAGCTTTATGAAGGTGATGAGGACTTCTCAGAAGCATACAAGGTATGTAAAGATTTCAAAAACCATTTCCATAGTCAATTTATAGACTATACTATTCAGAATGATCTCTTTTTTAGAGAAGGGCAGCTATGTGTTCCTAGGGGATCTATGAGGGAGAATATTATTCAAGAGAAGCACAATGGCAGCTTAAGTGGGCATTTTGGTTTAAATAAGACACTAGAACTAGTGCAAAGGTTCTATTATTGGCCTAGGATGCAGAAGGAAATTAGGAAGTATGTGGAGCAATGTTTGATTTTCCAAAAAGCTAAGGGTGTCTCATCTAATGCAGGTTTGTATCAACCCTTGCCCATTCCTAATAGGCCTTGGGAATGCATTAGTATGGATTTTATTGTTGGGCTGCCTAGGACCAAGACTGGTTTAGATAGTATATTTGTGGTGGTAGATAGGTTTAGAAAGATGCCCCACTTCATTGCTTGCAAAACCACCCATGATGCCAGTCATATTGCTCATTTAAAGAAGTGGTAAGGATTCATGGTTTACCCATTAGCATAATATCTGACAAAGATGTCAAATTCATGGGTCATTTTTGGAAGACCTTGTGGTTAAGGTTGGGAACCAATCTATCATTTGGGTCAGCCTAACATCCCCAAACTGATGGTTAGACTGAGGTGATCAATAGAGTTCTAGGAAATCTCCTTAGGTGATTGACAAAGGAGTATGGAGTGATGTGGGATCAGATGTTACCACAGGAAAAATATGCCTACAATGACAGTGCAAATAGGACAACAAGAAAAAGCCCCTTTGAAATATTTTATGGGCTCCACCCTAGAGGTGTGTTGGAGTTAAGAAACTTAGAAAATGCACAAGGAAGGAGTGCATATGCAGAAGATTTTTCTCAATCCATGAAGGAAGTTCATGATCAAGTGAAGAAGAAGCTCCAAGAGGCTACACAAAAATTAAAAGCCAAAGTTGATGAAGGAAGGAGAGATCTTCAGTTTTCTGTGGGTGATCTTGTGATGGTACATCTCAATAAGTCCAGGTTGTAGAAGGGAGTCCCCACCAAACTACAGATGAGGAGGATTGGTCCTTGCAAGATTCTTGCAAAATATGGGCACAATGCCTATAAACTAGACTTGCCATCAGATTTGGCAATGTCTCCTATTTTCAATATGCAGGATTTAGTCTAGTACAAAGTACCTACACCAATAGATGCTGGGTTACAGTCAGATAGTAAAGCAATAGCAGCAGATGTTCAGAATACCCCTGCACCAGCACCAATAGCAGTGAAGATTTTGGACTCTTAGGTGAAGAAAAAGACCAGGCAGGGCACATACATGGAGAACCTCATTCAGTGGGCAGACAAGTTAGAAGCTAAGGCTACTTGGGTAGCTGAGAATGAGTTTAAGAAGAAGGGCATTAATCCCAAACTCCTATCCCTAGAGGTGACTTAAGTTCTTAGCCTTGGTAGTATGGTGCAGGAGCATCCTTGAGAGACTAGTAAGTTGGTGGTCTCATGTAATTTTGGGTGTGTAAGTGTGTGAAAGACCCTCTTGTAGGGAAATGTAAATACATAAGGTCATGTGGACCAAGAGTGTTTTAGGTAGGTTTCATTTCATGCTTCTATTTGGTTAAATAGCTCTTTTTGGCTCAATTAAGTGATCTATACTTGATGATGTCATCAAATGACAGGGTGATGTCATGGTTTTATTTAGGGTCCTTAGGTATCCTATAAGGTCTAACTAAGGTTGGATAGGTCAGACTAGTGTTGAAACACAAGAAAAGTGGAATTGTGTAAAAGATGTAAAAATGTTGCATAGCAACATTAGCAACTTTTCAAAGTTGTTGACAACATTTTTAGTTGTCTTAAGATTTTGGTGTCTAGACCAGGGGGAGTTTAACCAAGGGTAAAGACATTTAAGTTAGAGAATATATGTGGTGGAAAACCCTAATTTGATGGTTCTGAACTTATTGAGTACGGACTGTATACCAAAGAGCAGAGAGTTTTTAATGAAAACAAGGTGAAAGTTGATGAAAATGGATTAAATTTATGACTGTAACCCATGGAATCCATTTTTGCATATGTTTTATTGTTTTCCCAATACTTAGTTTGATTTTTAGTTACTTTTATTTTGTGGTTTGTAAATTCTTTAGTTTCAGACAGTTTGTTGTCCAGTTTTGACAATGAGGCAAAGATGTGGACCTAACTCCACTTCCCACCATTGGTTATGTATGGCCACTTGGGAATGGAGACTAGGTCATGGAGCTTCGAGAATCTAGAAGGAGGAGCTCTGAGGATGCATGCAAGTATTTTTAGGATCTTTCCCTAGGCGAGCTAAATGAATAGCCCAGTTAGTCTAATAATAGTCAACTTGAAATTGCAGGACGGTGTTTTTCATGAGCCCAGAAGGCCATGGATGTGATGAGCTATGTTATGTAGGTACTCAAAAATGTGGAGGAGTGCCGATGAACTCAGTTTGCCAAGTTTTGATCCCGAACACCCAAAACTAGTCTAAAAATAAGAAATGTGCCATATTTTAGAAGTATGGTGTACGGATAGGGTTGGACCTTGACACCTAGAAAATCCTTGTGAGTTTTTGCCTTAATTAAAAACTGCCAGAAGAGATTTGGGGTTTCTTTGAGGTTTTTGCACTGAAAAAGTGTCGTCCTACATTTTAGGAGGCCTAATTGGCCAAAAGGCTACAAGGCCTAAAAGACAGGAAATTAGAACTCGATTGGAAAATGACCAATCTTGGTAAGTTGAGACCCTATTCTGGAGTGAAGATTGAAGTTAATTGAAGCCCTCAACCTCCTGCAAAACAATCAAATGGTTAGGGCTTGGATGGTGTAGATGTGAAGTGTTCTTGCAGAACACAAGAATTGTGACCTTAACAAGATAGGAAGACTCTTGGTTGGAGGGAAGAATTGAATCCTTCCAAGTGATAGAAGGTGGATTGAGGAAACCCTAGAGGTCCTAAGAGAGGCCTAAGAAGAGTTTCAAGACAACTCAGGAGGTTACTTGGAGTCTCCCTATCAAAACCCCGGTGGGAATTAACACCCACAAATAATGTACTGAGAGTATGGTATCCATGTTAAAAGATATTAGCCCTATTAGGAGCTTGTTACAACATTAAAGTACATAGTGCCTGTTAGGAGTCAAAGGAAATAGTAGGCTCACTACCAAGGTACACTGCCCAAAGAAGGTTAAACCCACCCTCAAGGATTTAAAATCCGCACAAGTGTATAAAGAAAATACATAATCAAAGAACTTTCTGCCATCAACTGTCTTTGCTTGATTAGTTCCAATGAAGTATCAACTCTTCTTGCATCCATCCATCAAAAAGCTTCGCAGCTTCCACACATGCCTTCTCCTATGTTCTCTATCACACTTCTCCACAAGAATTTCTTTCATATATACCCTTACACAATAACTTATTAGGTCGGCCAATTAAGCTTTCCTAATATATAATTAATTAGGTCAACCAATTAAGGCTTTCCATCATACAAATAATTTCATAGCCCCTTGCTAAGATAAACACGATATCTAAGACAAGTATACAACATTTATAATTCATTACATATACTTCTAGATCTGCAATTCATGCTCATAATTAATTTCACATGCTACATGTCTGAAGTCGGCCAGGAAATAGGTCTTCTCTAGAATACACACCATAGCTGACATCATCAGTCTTCAATCAACAATCAAACTCAACCCATTACTCTAACATATGTCTTTTGTCCATCTATAAGCTCACAAGTTTTGAAATATCTCTGCCAGAAAGATATACCCGAAACACAGAGACTTGCTCTGTCCAGAATCACAATTGCAGTCCAGAAAACCAATCTTCACCAAATGAACTATAACATCCACATAATGTAACATAAAGTCAAGAGACCTTAGGAATAAGGTCAGCACACATCCTTCTACATCAATCCAACTTTGATCATTCTAAATCATCCGTACAGTGTCCGTACACTCATTCCAGTTAAGTAGCCAGTCTGTCTTCTCCGTAGAAATATATGTTGACATCAGTGACAAAACATGAATATCAACAGCATGATCAGTAACCAAAACTGATATCATCCAACAATCTCCCCCTTTGGCATTAATGGAAATATATGGGAAAATCCATATGCATCAACCCAAAAGTACTCTCTCTCAATACAATATTCTCAATATCCTCAACATAAATCTCCCCAAAATAGTAGGGATTTTCTCATAGATTCCTTCCCCCTTTGACAACAATGGAAAAGGGTGCCATAATTCACCTATAGTCTTCTGTAAGATGTATCTTTTTCAAATCTTCATGTCCAATTAGCTAGGTGCAAGATCACCTAAATATACTCCATAGTATTTTCTGTGATCACTCCCCCTTAGGAGTAGATCCATACATCAAGTCTAGAGAATGATATAGCTCTGAGATCCACTAGACTGATGCACATCTACATCATTTAGTTTTCACTAGGAGGGGCCATCACCCCAAGCATTCCTCTAAGCTATTCAAAAGCATCTTTTGGAAAAGGTTTGGTAAATATATATGCTATATGTTCATTTGTGCTAATATACTCCAGTTTAATCTCTCTATCTGCTACCTTCTCTCTCAAGAAATGATACTTGATGGAAATATGTTTAGTCTTTGAATGCATTACAAGATTCTTTGACATATTCACTGTGCTGGTGTTATCACAATGGATAACCACTAGTTCTTTGAGAATTATTCCGATGTCCTTCAACATTTGTATCATCCAAACAACTTGTGTACAGTGTATTGCAGCAGCAACATACTCTGACTTAGCAGTAGATTGAGCAATACAGTTATGCTTCTTGTTCAACAAAGAAACCAACCTCTTTCCAAGGAAAAATGCTCCACCACTTGTGCTCTTCCTGTCATCTACATTACCTGTCCAATCAGCATCAGTAAAATCCTGCAATGTAAAATCATCAAATTTTTCATACCATAATCCATACTCTACTGTTCTTTTCAAATATCTGAAAATTCTTTTCACAGCAGAAAAATGTGTCTCTTTAGGATCTTCCTGATATCGAGCCATAATTCCAATTGCATTGGTAATATCTAGTCTAGTGTGTGTCAAATATTGTAGACCTCCAATCATTGATCTATACTTAGTCTGCCCAACACTTTGAGTTTCATCACTTTTAGTTAGTTTGTTTCTAGTCACCATGGGTGTACCAACAGGTTTACAATCTTCCATTGCAAATTTCTTCAACATTTCCTTAAGGTACTTGGTTTGAGATATAAATATGACATTCTTACTCTGATTAATTTTCAAACCAATAAAAAATTTCATCTCACCAATCATTGACATCTCAAACTCATTCTCCATTTCTTTAGCAAACTTCTTACTCATTTTATCATTGCCTCCAAAACTGATATCATCAACAAAAACTTCTATAATTAAGATTCCATCTTTATCAGTTCTTAAATACAAATTATTTTCTGCATTACCTTTTCTAAAACCAAGACAAAGTAGATTTTTATCCAGTCTTGTATACCATTCCCTCGATGCTTGTTTCAGTCCATGCAGTGCCTTCTTTAGTCTGCAAACCATGTTTTCATCATCTATCAAAGGAAAACCATCAGGTTGCTCAATGCACACTTGTTCTTCTAGATCACCATTCAAGAATGTTGATTTCATATCCATATGATACACTTTGAAGTCTTTATGTGTAGCATAAGAAAGGAATAGTCTCACAGCTACCAGTCTAGCAATAGGTGCAAATGTTTCTTCATAGTCTATGCCTTCTTGTTGTGAGTAGCCTTTACATACCAGTCTAGCCTTGTTTCTTACCACTGTGCCTTCCTCATCCATTTTGTTTCTGAAAACTCACTTAGTGCCAATCACATTCTTGTTCTTAGGTCTTGGAACCAATTCCCAAGTATTGTTCTTATTTATTTGTTCTAGTTTTCTTATGTGGCTTTAGTCCAAGATTCATCTTTACATGCTTCATTAGTAGTCGTGGGTTCAACTTGAGAAATCAAATAGATTTCATCTCTAACTTTAGATCTAGTCATCATGCCTTTGCTTGAACCACCAATAATTTGATCTTCAGGATGGTTTTTCTTAACATACCTTGGTGTCTTCAGTGTTTCAGTAGCTTTGGCATGTTCTTCTTCTTCAATCTCATTCTTGACCATCAGGGGCTCTTCAGGTTCAACAGCAACTTCTCTTGTCTTTGATATATGACCACAATCATATATTCTTTCCTGAATTTGAAACTTTTTATCTATCCTTACATTGGCGCTTTCAATTAGTTTCCTCAGTCTCGGATTGAAACATTTATATGCTTTACTCTTAGTAGAATAACCAAGAAAGATTCCTTCATCACTTCTAGCATCAAAATTTCCTATCTCATCATCTCTCTTGATATAAAATTTACTACCAAATATTCTGAAATATTTCACAGTAGGTGTATGATCAAACCATAATTCATAAGGATTTTTATTTGTACCTTCTCTGATCTAAATTCTATTTAATGTGTACACAGCAGTGCCAACTGCTTCTCTCCGATGAACATGTGATACATTTCCTTCCAGCAATATAGTCTTTGCAGCATCTAATATGGTTTTGTTCTTCACTCTTCTATACCATTCTATTGTGGAGTTCTAGGAGCTGAAGTCTGTCTATGTATTCCATTTTCTTCACAATATGTATTAAACAGTTCTGATGTAAACTCTACTCCTTTGTCTAATCTCAAACATTTCATCTTTAAACCAGATTCATTCTCAACTTTTGCTTTGAACAGTTTGAACTTGTCAAATGCTTCAGATTTCTCTCTCAAATATGTAACCCACATCATTCTAGAAAATTCATCAACAAAAAGTACAAAATGTCTTTCACCATAGTATGATCTTGTTCTTGTAGGACCGCATAGATCTGTATGCACCAGATCCAACTTCCCTTTTGCTGAATAAGATTTTCTCTTGAAAGTGCTTCAATTTCGTTTCCCCATAACACATTCTCTATGTGCATGCTAAATGTGGGCCTCTGATTTAGCAGAAAACTTCAACATAGTCATTGCTCTTCAGCTGCATATAGGAATGAATATCGATTCATTCACCCTGCATGTCTGAAAGAATTGACCTGTTGCCTTCTAGAAGGAAAGAGTATGAGCTTGCTCTCAGGTCATTGCAAGCTTAGTGACTACACCGAAGACCTAAACGAAGGATTTAAATCTATGATAATGCAAGTAAATGATTAATCTAAATGCAAGTGCAGTTTGTTGTTCATTCAAAACTAATTAGGATTCATTTTAGAAACACCAAATTGAGTGTGAGATATTCATTTTAATACACCAATTGAAATGTGCTCTAAGATTAGATTTGCATGATTAACATTAAAACAACAATAAAATCTATGCTAAGAATGCAAGAAGCTAAGATAGAAATGCAGTATAATAACTTTAATTAAAAGATTAGGATCCTTTGTGAAGAAAAAGAGTTTCTCTTTTATAGAAATCTCTCTCGAATCGATAGTCGAGATTGAAATAAAAGAGTGGCTCAGATTCAATTAAAGAAGCACAATCCATGTGCAAGTGATTCAATTGGTCGAGAGAGTCAGTTGACTAAACTGACTGATCAGTTATTTTAAAAACTTCTAAAATCAGTTCACAGTTAACTGAAATGTTTCTAAAATGATAAACAGTAGAGAATCAGTTAACTGAGTGGAACTAGATTGTTTCCATTTTGATAAATCAGTTAACTGGATTTGATGATGT
>MU227639.1:4758363-4769013 GCA_018584345.1 Thuja plicata
TAACCATTTAGAACATTCCTCCTTCAAGGTTAGTATTATATATCACTAAGGCATATTCAAAAGGTTTAATTTAACATCTTCATGTTCAACATAAATTCAAATGACTAAAAGTTCCATTAGGTTCAATTCCCACTTGATCAATCACCCTTTCATCAAAGATATCTTTTATAATGTGTTACTTGTCATAACTAAAAAAAAGTCTTCTAATTATTGTAATACTAATATGATCATTCTAGGTTAATACTAGACATCAGGTAAACCAAATTCCATTTATTTATTTATTTATTTATTTATTTATTTATTTATTTATAAAGAAGGTTCTTAGAGCATTTATAATTAACTATAACACTTGAGTTACCTAAAAATATATCAGATTACTATATAATTAAGCCCAAACATCTTGAAGTAGCATAAAAATATGAATACCTATTCTTTTTTTTTACAGGTGGTACCACTTACTAAGCATGTGATGAGTTATAATTCCCCTAGGCTTATCAATTTTTCGTTAATTAGTCTCTATTAATATAATTGTACATTGAATATTCCACTTAATGCATATAAGGTTAGCATTTAAAACTTGTACACACTTTACCGATATATCAATATACATGACTAAATGGATTCTAATTAGTAATAATTCATTCATAGGTTTATGTCTAGGTTGTCTTAGGTTTAACATATACTTAAAGAAAAATTTACTAGAAAGGATGGAGGATACTTACCAAATGGATCCTCCCCAAGATAGAATCAGAGAGGGCACCACACATATTGTGAGGCATTGCAAATTAGGTGTCACTTTTCATTATGGGTTAGTGCATTAGGGATGACTTGATGGCGTAGGTAGGCATAGATGTGTTTGTAATGGGATGAATCATATCCTATAATAGTACATATCATGTGGGATTCAGGATATTTATAATCAGGGAAATGAAGCTCATCCACCAGGAACACATAGAAAAAGTCTTCTTCTTGTTGTTGGGAGGAAGCTAGTGTAGCCATTGCATCAGTCGCTTTGTTCTGTGTCCTCAGGATCTGTTATAACGTGATGAAGGTGAAATATTTCTTGAAATCATCAACCATTCTCTTGTAAGGAATAATTTTATCGTCCTTCATATGATAAAATTCATTGATTTGGTTGATGACCAGTTGGTAGTCACCATGGATGTGTAACTTAGTGATGTTTCATTCAATAGCAAGTTTAATTTCATTAACAAGGCTTCATATTTGGCTATATTATTTGTACAAGGGAAGAAGAGGTATTACACATTTTGGATAGAATAGCTCTGAGGAGTGATGAAAAAAATGCCTACAATAGAACCTTTTTTTGTGAAGGAACCATCAAAGAACATTTTCCAGGATCTGTGGGTTATATGAAAAATAGATCCATCTGAAAATTCAACATTGATGGGTTGATCATCCTGTAGTGGAGCGTCAACCAGTTGATCTGTGATAGCTTTCCCTTTGATGGCTTTTAATTTTACATATTCAATGTCAAACTCGTAGAGTAGCATGACCTATTTAGCTAACCCACCTGTTTAGTTGGCTTTGCTCAAGAGATACTTTAATTGATCAATCTTCACAACCAGTCATATAGAGTGTGCCAAAATGTAATGCCTTAGTTTTTGGGATGCAAACACCACTACTAGGAATATTTCTCAATGATTGAATAGTTCATCTCATATGAGACCAAGGTTCTAATGATGTAGTAGATGGCTTGTTCTTTCTTTTTCTCATCTTCTTGTGAAAGGAGTTCCTCTAGTGATGTTGTGGTGACTGAGATGAACAAAATCAATGGTTTTCCCTATGTAGGGGGAATCAGCACTGGTGGACTAGGGGGAATTAGCACTGGTGAACTTTCCAGATACTCTTGGATATGATTGAAAGTTGTTTTACATTCCTCGTCCCATTGATATGTAACTCCCTTACATAGATTCTTGGTAAATGGTTGTGCCTTATCAGCCAGTTGTGAGATGAACCTCATGATAGACTTAATCCTTCCCTAGAGTTTCCTCATTTGAATGATTTTCTTGGGTGGTGGAATCTCCATGATTGCATGTACCTTCGCAAGGTCCACCTTGATGCCTTTCACTGAGATCATGTATCAAAATATTTTATAGAATGTTACACCAAATGCTCATTTCTTCAGATTTAACCTGAGCCAGAATTAATCCACCTTGTCTAGGGTTTTTCCTAGATCTTGTAAGTGTGTGGATTGTTTCATGGTCTTTACAAGAGTATAATCCACATAATCCTCCATGTTTTTGTGCATCATATAATTAAAGATTGTTTTTACAGCTCTTTGATAGGTATCCCCTGCATTTTTCAATCCAAAGGGCATGACATTCTAGAAAAAGGTCTCCCAAGAACATGTGAATGTAGTCTTTTCTTAATCCTCAGGAGCAATCTTGATCTGATTATACCCTAAGAAGCCATACATTAGGGATTACATCTCATACCTGGAATTCATATCCATGATCATGTCAATATTGGGGAGAGGAAATTCATCCTTCAGAGAGGCTTTTTTGACATCCCTAAAGTCAGTGCACACCTAGATGGACTTTTCTTCTTTAGACATAGGCACAATGTTTGAGATCCATTTAGCATAATCAATAGCTCTGATGAACCCAGCCTTGAGAAACTCTTCCAATCTTCTTTCACTAATAGAAAAATGTGAGGATGCATCTTTCTAAATTTCTTCTTCACTTGTTTGACACCAAGTTTAATTCAAAGATGGTGCATTATCATATCTAGATCCAATCCTGGCATATCTAAGTAATTCCATGCAAATTTGATTTTATTTTCTTTAAAGAACTCAGTGAATTATTTTAGCTCTTTTGTTGATAAGGATTGTGCCAAGTGGATGATATGTGAATGTTCCTCTGTTCCAATGTTCACTAGTTGTGTTGGCTCAATCAGCACTGATGACTACTCCTAAAAGTGATTAGGCAGGATATCAAGTACCCCATCCTTCGGCACCTTAGAGAGGTTTTCACCATCAGTTGCATCTTTTCTTTTACTATTTTATGTTCTGAAATCGCCACAATGTGGTTTTCACCTTCAGAATGTTTGTTTATTTTCATTTTGATTTTATGACTGAGGTAATTGATATATACTTCAGTCATGTTCACACTATGTTCACTGGTGGAAGAGGTGACCGATTCAACAATATTGAGGTAACCGGATAATGCATACTCATTAGGGAAGGTGGGAATATCCATGGGTTGTTCTTCTAAGATCCAATCAATGTGTTTGGTATGCATGAGTGGCAAGGGTTTGATAGGTTCAAGGGTGTTCACAGTATGTTCATTAGAGACTTGGACCATTAAGTAGAGACCTAGATTGGTACCCTATATAGACGCGTTCAAATTGGTAAAATCCCCAACAATTTTTTCAAATCCCATGTCAGGGATTTGAGGATCTAACTCATCATACCTAATCCCTGAGCCTTCACCTACCTTGAGTGGGGTCACATATTAATGTATATTATCAACCTCCTTATCTTTGGTTTCCTCATATAGACTATCAAACTCATACTCATGAGAGTCTATTTTAACTTGTTCTACCATGTCTAGGATGTGAGTAAAGTCTACTCTTTATTCCCAATCGGGATGAGTCCTTCCCAGGAATTCTGCAATGGTTATGTGTTCTTTCCCTTCATTAGGACCAAGAATACGATATTGATTTTGATCACAAGAATGCTTCGAATGCCTTTAGCAATAATTCTGGAGACTAAGGGCGCACGAAAGCTTGAAATCCTGGATCCTACAGATGGCTATGAAGGGTTGATTATATAGAATATGGAAAATGATTTTAAAGGTTTAGATTGATACCAAAGATTGGAGAATGAATTGTTTAGATCAAAAGGAACTGGAGAAGTAATCATTAAACTCCATATCTTCAACTAGGAGAGAAGAAGTGATGTTTTAGTTAACTAAGGATAAACAAGTGAACTCCACCTCTTTAACTTGGAGAGAAGGGGTGATGTTTTAGTTTAACTGAGGAGCAACCAGTAAAATCCACCTCTTCAACTTGGAGAGAAGAGATAAATTTTGGTTAACTGAGAAGAAACTAGTAAACTCCACCTCTTCAACTTGGAGAGAAGAGGTAATGTCTAGTTAACTGAAAATTTGATCATGAGTTACCTTTTTGAACTTGAGAAAGGATTTATTTGAATATTTAATTGCTTTTTGTAATTAAAGTATTCAACATGTGAGATAATTGAATTCTTTTTGGATTTAGAATTGAATTATCGAATGAAATTAAATTAATTTAATGAAATTAATTTAATTAGAAGAATTAATCAATAAGTTTAAATATTTAAATTTAAACTTTAGGAAATTGAATTTAATTAATTAATGGAGATTAATCAATTGAGGTTAATTAATTAAATAAAATTAATTTTGGGGATTTGATTAGATGATTTGGGGAATGAAATTAGAAGAAAATAGATGATTAATTAATTATTAAAACCCCATTAATTAATAAATGAAAATTAGTGTTTGTAATGTAAGGTTGTAAGTATGTCCATTTTAGGGTGTCTACACATTGCAAATCAGTGCTACTAACCTCTCAATAATTTGAGCTTGGAAACAAGACTTGAGCCTACACAAGGACTATGGTGGAAGGTTGAAGGTTTTGTTGATCGGGAACCGCTAGTTGTTCCTCTGGGATATGCTCTCTAGTAGCATTGACCTAGGGATTATATTATTCATCCCACTTGCAGATAGGTGTGTCTCTATTTCTCTTTTCCTTGGCTGATAAGAAGCCTAGGCTAGTTGTACCCCTAAAACTTTTGTGTTTGAGAGAAATGGGATCCAAGAGTACAACATTTTGATTACATCCTATGGGCCCTTTTCATAGATAACCCATGTGTCAAACCAACTCATATCCCTTGCCATATTTCTGAGGGGATATCTCACAATTCTATACATCATTATCCTCAGGTTCTCTATATAGCCATTCCAAGATGGCTTTCTCTTCATTTTCATCCTCCAGTGGCACAGTTTCCCATATAAATCTACCATCATAGATTACCTTTTTTGGTTTTGTTGATGGTTTCATCTCTTCTAAGGAACTCCCATAAGACCTGGGTGCTATAGGAAGATATGTTACTGATAGAACAGGTTCTACAATGTATCCACCCATGCCAGTGTCTCTGATTTTTAGCTTCTTCTCTATTTATTTTATCAACTCCCTCGCTGATTCTGAAGTAGAAGCTTCTCTATTGCATGGAATGAGAGTTCCAGTCAACTATCTCAGTGCATTGTAGGTATAGATGGAATTTTTAGGAATGGTGACTTAAACACCAATAAAAGGGAACTTTATGCACTAGTGATAAGTAGATGGGATAGCTTGCATCTCATGGATATAGGGTCTTCCCAACAAGATGTTGTATGCCAGCAGAAGATCCAGTGCCTGAAATATGACCTCTATCTATATAGGTACCACTCTAATAGGTTGAGTCATGAGATCTTTAGAAGATCTCTCTTGTTCATCGTATGCCTTTATTGTTATTTTATTTTTAGGATCAATGACATATTCTGAAAACCCAAGTTTCTCTATCATCTTGTAAGTACAAATATTCAACCCTATGCCTCCATCTATCAAGACTCATTTGACATGATGCTTTTGGATCTTAACTTTGATGTGCAGGGGGAGATTGTGAGGGTGGCTCAAAGAAATATCATCTTCTTCTAAAAATGACAGGGAGTGAGGTGAGGTCAAGTGACCCACCATGGATTGAAACCAATCCAAGTCCAAGTCCTTAGGGACATTGGAAGTGGAAAAGGATTTGTCTAGAATCTCTCTGTGAGCTGGAGAGATCTTGAGTAATTAAAATATTGAGATTTAAGCATTTATCCTTTGTAGTTTCTTGATAATGTTGCAGTCAGTAGCATGAGATGAAGTAAGTTATTTGGAGTTTGGCACCTATGACATAGTCGCAACTGGTTGTTTGTTGGTTGATATAGAATTTTTGGATGTCGATGGTTGGTTTTTTATTGTAGAGGGGTTGGAAGGTCCATCTCCTCTCAAGGTGACCTTTGCTTGCGCATGGGTCACATCATTGGCTGCTCTAGACTCTTTCCCATTTTTCCTAGAAATGATAACATTGTAGTACTCGGAAGAGACTAGCTCAAGCATGTGGATGATGTTATTATCATTGGTGTTGTATGTTTGGATGATCCTAGCACCTTTCTTGGAGATTTCTACTTTCTCATACATAGGTAAGGGGCTCTTGAATTCTTTGTGATTAGCATTCTTGGCATGGTTTCCAACTGTGATTATCTCATTGTCAATGAGATCTTGGATCTCATGTTTGAGTCTCATCAAGTTCTCATTTGTGTGTCCCTTACTCTTATGGAATTCACAATAGTCATTTTCACTCCACCATTTTTTTTTTACCTCTGTTTCATATGGTCTAGAGTTATCTGGCAATTTGATCAATTTATTTTCCAGTAGAGTCTTAAGCGTTGATTAATAGGATTCACCCAAAGGAGAAAATTTTCTCTTACACTTTGTCCAAGGTTTCTCCTTCATGAGATTACTAATTCCTTTGGAAGGATATTTTTTGGGTTTTTTAGCATATTTTAGGTCTTTTGAGCCACTCGTTAGGTTGAAGACTTTTGGTTTTGGTTGAGGAGAAACATGTTCAACTACTCCACTATTTACCACATGTTTATTTTTGTTCCAGTATTTGTTCTTACACTTGGAACTAAAATTGTACTTGCTTTTCTTGTAAAGGGTAATCTCACCCCTTTTGACAAGCGCAATCTCCATTTTTAGTGCACTCTTCATGATTTTATCAAAAGTAGGTAAATCTTGGATCTGAATTGGATAGTTGTATTCGGGTAGCAACATGTTGGTAAATATATCAATCATCTCAGACTCAAGTATGAGCTATGGATATCTATTAAAGACTCTCCTACATCTATAACCACCCTAAATTGGTCTACTCTAACTAGATACCTTGTTTTCCCTAAATGTGATCATACCCTCAATTATGTCAATCCAACTATCTGATTATTGGCATAATTCATAAAAATCAAGATAATCCCTCAAATCAAAGTAATTTTATCACTACCTCTTATTAATTACCTTGGCCTATTTAATCAAATAAATTCCATGGCTAAATTAATTTATTAAAAGGAAATTAATAAATACTCTCCATTACAACTCATCCCTTGCACATGAAAAGTCAATCCATGGACCAATGAGCGATCAATCACATGGATCAACTAAGTTTAAATCCTCACCTCTCCTCATGGATTGATCTCAACCCTCATTTCTCATTCTCCTCCATAAAACGACTAATTTTTTAGCTCAAAGGGTCCTAATTTTTTGAATTCTTAATTCAATCTTATGCTGCCAAATCAATTTCATGTTTTGATAGCTAATTAGAGATTATTTCAATTGTTCTTAAATGCATCAATGAATTATGTTTTTAGCTTGAATTTCATACTAAATAGTTTCATTTTACATTTGTATCTTCCATTTTAGGATTGAATGTGTCACTAATCTAATGCATAATTCTAGAGAAAATTCATAATTAGATCATACTCTTTCTTAATAAGAAGCAATATGTTAATTTCTTTGGTTCCTTTATGCTTTTCAATTGAATTTGATGTTTCTAACCATTGATATAATGACATATTGAAGTGTTGTATTACATATTTGCAGGTACAATATTCACACACACATTTTTGGAACCCACCGTCGGGCAAAGCCCAACATTTTTCATCATTTTGAGCTAATTAACTAACATTTTTTTATTTTATTTCAGGAGCAGAACTACATTTGGCAAAAGGGGATCACATCTAGTGTTTTGGATCGCATCTGGGAAATCAAGGATCACATCTAGGAAATCTTGAGTCATATCTGGGGAGGCTCACATTTAGGGAATCTTAGATTTCATTTGGGGTAAAGGCTCGCATTTAGGATCCTTACTCACATTTTTGTATTTCCTTATTCACATCTAGGAAATAGGATCATATTTAGGGAATCTCAGGATTGCATCTAGTTAGCTAAATTTCATAATTGATTGATTTTGATAACTAATCAGCTAAATTGGAGTTTTTTTGTCAAATGTGATCATTAATCAGACTAACAACTTCTTGTAGGATGTTATTGAAGACTTGCTTGGCCAAAGATATGAAGAAAAAATGATAAAAATTACTAATGAGTGGTTTTGTAGGTTGTCTTTGCATAATTAAACTTAACATTGTCTTTTTCTTTGCAATCTTAGGAACCTAATTTGATTTTTCTCTGATTCGTAATTTGATTAGAGAAGTATTCTCTTTTCCTTCATCAAAAATCAAAACCTCAAACATCAAATTAAGTCTTTGTAATATTAGGAATAGGGTGTTTAGGAATTTTAGGAATATGTAAAGGGGATAAGATGATTTGATTGTTAATTGTTGTTTGATTTGATTAAAGTGTGTTGAATTCCTTAACCCTAGTTTATACTTACTTGAATTTAATTGATTGTGTATTGCAACTGTGATTAGGGAGAAGATAAGATGTTCCTCTTTTATTCCCAAATGCACAAATGGAAGATCCAAGATGATCAACCCAAAAGAAAGGTTAATGCACAAATGAATCAACTATTCGGAAAGGAGAATAACAAGAAGGATATCTTAAATTCTGTTAATTATATGTATAGAAATGACATATGATAGTAATTGAAGAAATAGGAGAAATTTACTAACCTTGAAATATTACAGATCAAAGAATGTTGTTTTCTAAGGTCTGTAGACTATTTCTAGAAAAACTGACAGTTGATCTCGAACTGGAATGCAGAGACGAACAAAACCCGGAAATCTTTTTCCATTCTGATGTTGTCTTATCAAAAAGGTCAACCTTGACCCACAGATGTCAACACTGACCCAATAATGTTGACCCTGACCTGCACAGGTCCAACAGAGAATCTGTTCGCACCATCTGAAACAAATCTAAAAAGGGTATCCAGATCTGGTCTCAAATCTGTTGTTCTGAGCCTGTACCTGCAAGAAAAAGAGGATTGTTTGTTGTGGGGGAGGGATTTGCCTTGGTCAAACCCTGGTTTTGGAATTAACCTCAAATATATATAATTGAAATTGCAAAAATGGACAAAGTAAATGCTTAAATTCACCTTGCTTGTAAAAGTCCTTGTGGCAGATTCGAATCCTTGGATCCACAAGTATGCTTCAAAATGTGGAATGTAGAAAGGTAGGATGTCTTCAATCTCTGATGAAGGGCAAGGTAGGAGAATCCCCAATGGAGATGTCCTATCCCTAGCAAATAACCACACAATGGAAGAAAAAAAATAACAACACAAAAATTTAGATCCACATAATGCAAATACTCATAATAGAATCATCATATTTTCATCCAACATGCCCGGCTATAAGGCCTTCTGGGTTATGGCCAAATACAATGCAATTACAAGAGGAAATCCACAAGATCTTGCAAGATCCAAACCAAACCCTAGCCACACTATGGTAGAAACCTCCAAGAAGATCAAAACTTGTGCTCACAAGCCCACCAAGCAATCTCCTTGTTTCCCAAGCCCCAGCTACTAGTTCCTCTCAAAACTCACTCCTCTGCCTCTTCCTCTGCTCTAGGATGGATGAATAATGACTAAAGACTTCCCCTAAAACCCCTAATTATACCAATCTAAGCCATAGGTCGGCCTAGAACATAAATTAAATACAAACACATAAATTAAATGCCACAAGTCAGCCAACAACAACAATTAAATGCCCAAAATTGATGTCTTAGTAAAATCGTGATATCTCCTAGCTCTGAATGAATCAGGACTCATTCTTTGAACCGTAGGTAGAAATCTATGCCCTCTTCAATCCCTAAAATTTTCATCCTCTAACTCTTTTTGGAAAATTACTTATACGGCCTGTAATAGGCACAAAATTCCTAAGCAAGGCCGAGCTCCTCCCAGTCCATGCCAAGCAACCAAGACCATGCCAAGTTCCATTAAATACATCAAAACCAATTACCCAAGACCCAAGTAGGTTTATCCAACTCTACCAAACCCCTCACACATGAAAATAAGTCCACGCAACTCCATCAAATCTCCCAAACATGCAGGATAGCCAACTACCCTGGGATGCTCCTGCATCAAACTCCCCAGGTGCGAAAAGATATTCTCAATAGCTGGAAGAACATCGTTTGGGATTCAACACATAAATCCCCAAATGGTTCTTCACATACATGTCCTCCAAACCCTCATTTTGTAAACTCTTTCCCTTGTTCTTTTGCTGCTTCTTCTGTGCATCCTTCCTTGATGTCCCATAGGTTTGTTGTCCACACTGACCTCTAACCTTTTAAGAATATGCCAACTCAACTCAGCTGCCAATGCTCAGGTTCCTTCTACGAACCTCTTCCTTTTGCAAAGGAATTAGGGAATTCTTCTTTCCATCTTTAACAATTGTAAACACATTCTTGACACAATCATGCACAACCCTACGATCATACTGCCACGGTCTACCAAGCAACAAATGACAACTATTCATGTCCACAATATCACATAACACTTGATCCTTATACTGTCCAATCTGGAGATCAACAAGGCACTACTCCCTCACTTCCAAAGCATGCTCACCTTGCAGCCAACCAATCCTATAAGGATAAGGATGTCTCATTCTTCTCAAACCAAGT
>MU227639.1:4775464-4788191 GCA_018584345.1 Thuja plicata
CACACTATGATATGTAGGTTGTGAGGTAGGTAAAGATACCGGTGGAGCACTCATAGGAATAGGTGTGCTTGGGAGAGAATTTGTTATCAAAGGAGGAGTGTAAGTAGGAATACTAGGTAGAGGAACAAAAGAAGGTCCTACACTAGTAACAATAGGTGTGAATCCTAACTCTTGAGCTTCTTGAGCTAAAGGTTTAACATTCAAATTCACAAGATGAGTAATACTACACAAGAAATTAATACCTTGATCATTATTACAGAGAAATTTCTTAAGAGCCTCTATAGCTTGGATGGAATCTTGATTATGGTTTTCTTGGATAAGCCAATTTCCCATTTTATCAAGTTCGGTTGAAAGGTTTTGCACTTGTTCAGGAAGAACTCTTAAAGCGTCATCTTCATCATGAGATGAGTGAGAAGAGTTATTCTCCATAGAAGGATTGGAATCATGAGTTATCAAATTATCATTCGAGATCCTAAGGAAAGGAGAGGAAGACTCGGGATCAAAGGAACCCATAATTCTATGGCTTCTTCTAACCGGGATACTATAAGTAGGACTAGATGTGGTAAATCTCATACACCAATACAATGCAAATGAACCAACACAAAATTTTGATCAGTGGAATTTAAATGCAATTTGAAAGAAAATGCAAGATCTAGCATAAACAATGTAAATCTAACACCAAAAAGAAAGAGTTTTCTATCGTGGGTTCACCAAAATGTAATATATGAAATAGGGTGTTTAGGAATTTTAGGAATATGTAAAGGGGATAAGATGATTTGATTGTTAATTTTTGTTTGATTTGATTAAAGTGTGTTGATTTCCTTAACCCTACTTTATACTTACTTGAATTTAATTGATTGTTTATTGCAATTTTGATTAGGGAGAAGATAAGATGTTCCTCTTTTATTCCCGAATGCACAAATGGAAGATCCAAGTTGTTCAACCCAAAAGAAGGGTTAATGCACAAATGAATCAACTATTCAGAAAGGAGAATAACAAGAAGGATATCTTAAATTTTGTTAATTAAATTTATGGAAATGACATATTACAGTAATTGAAGAAATAGGAGAAATGTACTAACCTTGAAATATTACAGATCAAAGAATGCTATTTTTTGAGGTCTGTAGACTATTTCTGGAAAAATTGGTAGTTGATCCCAAACTAGAACGCAGAGATGAACAAAACCCAGAAATATTTTTCCGTTTTGATGTCGTCTTATGAAAAAGGTCGACCTTAACCCACAAATGTCAACCCTGACACAATAATGTTGAACCTGACATACACAGGTTCGACAGAGAATCTTCTCGCACTGTCTGAAAGAAAGCTAAAAAGGGTATCCAAATCTGGTCTCAAATATGCTATTCTAAACTTGTACCTGCAAGAAAAAGTGGATTGTTTGTTGTGGGGGAGGGGTTTGCTTTGGTCAAACCCTGGTTTTGGAATTAACCTCAAATATATATAATTGAAATTGTAGAAATGGACAAAGTAAATGCTTAAATTCACCTTGCTTGGAAAAGTCCTTGTGGCGGATTTGAATCCTTGGATCCACAAGTATGCTTCAAAATGTGGAATTTAGAAAGGTAGGATGTCTTCAATCTCTTTCTTGTCGATCTCCAATACCAGTTCTTGAATGGGTTCTTGAATTTGGAATAGGCTTAGAAGAAGGTGGATGAGGAGATCACCAAAAGGGCACTATGTAGCTTGAATCCTTCAATGGCCTCCAATGGATCTCCTTCATGAAAATGGATGCTTGAATGGATGAATGCTTGCTTGAAATATTTCTTGATCAAGAACCCATTCAAGGTGCTTTTCATGACCCCAAACCACTTACTCAAAAGGCTAAACAAGTCTAAAATGGAAGTGCTTCCATTTTCTGACTATATAGCCTTGAATAGAAATTTGGGGGAAATGAACTCAATTGCTCAAATTGTTTGGTTAGACTCTCTTCTAGGAACATAAAATTTGGATTCAAATTTGATTCTTAATCCAACTAGAGGATTATTCTCTTTTTGTAAGTGGAAAATTAGAAACTCAAGATGGGGGATTAAGTTTTGAGTTTTATAATTTGAGGCAAAGAACATTGTCTTTAATGCTTGATAGGAGAAAATTACATGGATAGGAGGGTATGCTCTTGTTCCTCGTGAAGAATCAAAAATCTAGACTCCTAATTCGTCAATCCTCTTTAATGATTTAAAATTTAGAGGGTTTGTTGGTTGAGGAAAAAATCTCTCAGGAATGACCCAAGTGAGGAGAGGTGAATGTCAACCCTTCCATCTCACTATAATCAAAATGCTTCCTTGAGATTAAAATCTTGGAAGACTTAATCATTTTTGTCTTTGGAATTATGACTATCATTCCTTGGACATGCTTGGATGTTGTGTAAAGTGGAGCTGCTTCAATCTTTCTTGCAAGACTACACTCATCTAGGTACTTATAGGGCTATACACCTCACTTTTTCCTTGTGCAATTCTATGGGAGACGGTTATGAATGGATGCCCAAAATAGATACTTTATGGTAGTGACCACATGATTCAACCCCAAAAAATGATAATCTTTGTGCAAGGAGGATAGTAACCTCTCCAAGGTACTCATCATTTTGTGTAATCACTTGCATTTTGTTAGGATTAAGTTATAATGAGAGGGGGTGAATCATTATTAAAGCACTTTAAACATGAACTTAGCAAATTCCAACTTAACTAGATAATTTCTAAATTGAAAAGCACATAAACATAAAATATACAACTCATAACACCATGAATTTTTTGTCAAGGAAACCCTAGCCAAGGGAAAACCCCGATGGGGATGGTACCCACAAATATGTACTAAAAGTATTATGTCCCCATTAGGAGACTGATCCTAGCTAGGAGTTGATTATTACATTATAATATTTCCTTGTTAGAGGAATAAAAAAACCTAGTTAAAGGTATATTGAGCTCACTTCTCATACAATCATAAATATGATTCTATTATAATGGTTTCTCAATAGTGAACAATACAAGCATATGATATGCTTAGGTAGTTCATGTTAAAGTTCACATCATCATCTTTCTGATTCTTCAATCACAATGTATTCATTTTTTTGCATCTTTTTATTCCATCACATACATCCCATACATCACTTACATACTTCGCTTCACAAAAATCTCTTCCTATATATACATCATTATATGTCCAGTCAGCTTCCAATGCATCACAAAATAGAATTTTTATTTACACAAAAGGTAAATACAAAGTCGGTGATCATATACAAATAAGACATAGGGAATCCTCAATTTGAATCCAACTCAACATGTTTGGACTCTGCATTATACTCCCTTAATCATTATGAACTTTCATCTATCATGTATCATTGTTACTCTATCTTCGCATGTCTTCAACATACTATAACTTACTGCGCTAAACACCAAAACATAATAAACCTTAACTGAATGTCATAGACATCCCAAAATAGCTTCTACTAATCTCACATGTCTTCATTTGTCATATGTTGTCTTCATTGACCAAAATTATACTGCTATACTCTGCAATTCTACTTTCTAATCTTAGTCATTTTGCAAGCTATGACTCTAAAACTGTGTTTGACTCCAAGTGACCATCCATACTAGATATGTTGCCATAAATTAAAACCCTCAAGTGTTCCAAAACATTCTTTAATGGACCACTTTCCAAAAATCTCTCCCTTTGGCATTGATGGTAACACTTAGCAAAAAATGACTAAGTGTCAATACCAAAAAGAATATACATTTTCCTTCTTTATCTCCTCTACATATTTTCTTCTCCTCTATTTATTCTCTATACATTTTTCATATCTACTCTTCTCCCCCTTTGACATCAATGGAAAAGGTATACAAAAATGTAGAATACATAAAAAAATTATTACCAAAAAGGTTTATACCATATTAAGCACATCCTGGAATGAGCTTTCCAAGATCATCACTTCCTCTGACCAGGTCTTTACTAGTATCCAACTCACGTGAATCAATCCATTTAGTGGAAAAGAGGATGTTTATGTTTCCTTTAGCTCAATACACATGAATCTAGTGAGGGTCTGCTATGTTTTCCCCATGTCTGAAATGTGGATCTCAAGAATTGATAACTTAGGAGTAATTAAACTCTTCATCATACCAAATATTCCCACAACTCTCCCTTCTTTGTATCCAAAACACTCAATTTATCCAATATCCTAGAAACTTCTCTATCTAAATCCAATATGGTATGTGAGGAGGTCTCACAACTATTCATTAACTTGTCCAAAGTTTGTTTGTCCTTTGCTATTAGATCCTCAATACTTTTAATGTGTTTGAATGGATTGTATATAGTAATTGTATAACTTTCTCCCATGTGACACATAACTCTTTGCTTCAGATATGGTTTTTATTAGTATGCCTAAGTCCCAATAAATAGACTTTCATACTTCCTCCAACTTCTTCACAAGGTACTTCTTTTATTTTTATTCAGAGATCTTCTCTACGGACTCATAATGACTGTCAAAGTCATCCAATACCTTGTTCATATTCTCTACATTGTCTTTTGATTGAAAACAAAAAGTTGTAGGTAGGATTTTGTTGAAAGTATCAACTGCTCTTTCCATTACCCTTAATTTTTTCTCACCTTTCTGTTCAAATATCTCCTTCACTTTTGCAAATACGATGAAGGGTAGCTTCATCAACTCAGCCTCATCCATACTCTCAACATCAGTGTTCAGAGTTCTATCTCCCCTTGCCAACAATAAAGATGAAGAAACATATGCATGATTTTGTTGTTTGACTTCAACTTTATTTACTGCTTCCTTCGCTATTTTAGCTTCGCTCACTTTCTTCTCTTCTTTCTCTATCATTGTTAGATCAATACTTCCTCCATCAATTTTAGTATCCTTATCAAAAGGATCACTAACATCCGGCAAAGTGTCCAAAGACATAGGCATGCTAGAAAAAAATAAATTTGGTTGCTTCACAGTACTGACAAAATAGCTATTGTCTTCATCCTTTGATGTATCGAGGTTTACATCAGCTATTCTTGATGACTCACCTTTCATAATTTTAGGCTTAGTAGCCTTGGGAGGTGAGGACTTCTTAGGTTCATTTCCCCTCAAAACCTTATCAATTGCCTTCTATGTGTCCTCAATAACTTCCTCATATTTTCTCCCTATTATCTTCACCAATCTTGACTTGGTTCACAAAAAAGGTTTCAAAGCATTTAATATCTTTTCCATTTCTTTGACTGAAACAATAGGTAACATATTTTAAACTTCTTGTACTTTGATTGTTTCATCTTCTATCTATGCTAACTATTTCCTCATTTCCAATTTCTCATAAAGTTTTTCGCGTATATTGCCTTCAAATTCTAACAAGTTTAACTTAAAAGCAAGTAAATTATTTATTACCATGTCTTCAATCAAAATTTTATCAGATGCCTCATACCTCTCATAGTATCAAATCAATTAGATAAGCTTTCCCTGCTCAACTATTCTCTTCTCCAATATTTTCATGTTAGGTTTCCAGAGTTATTTCACACCAGTGCTCTTCTCTTCAAATTTATTCTCTTCTCTCTTCTTCTCTTCAACTTTATTCTCTTCTCCCTTCTTCTTTTCAACTTTATTCTCTTCTCCCTTCTTATTTTCAACTTTTTTCCTTTGTCTCTTATGTGGAGAGTCCTATTTGGTTGATATTGTGTTCCTTCTAGGCAATTCCATGAATTTCACTTCCTATGATGTTCTCTTTGGTGGTGTAGGTGTAGTCTCTGGTACAAGAGGGTGTACTGATAACCTTCTCAACTTATGGAGGTGGAAGGGTTGTAGGAGCAGTGCTTGCCAACCCAGAAGTTCTTTATGTCATCTTCTTTCTTACCTCTTTCATATCCTCCTTTGTTATACTAGCATTGGCTGCTAGATCATCTACCGTATTTGATACTTTTCTATTTCTTATACCTCGAGTCTGCTCTTCCCTTATATTCACAGACTTTTCTTAATAGGTACCCCATCTTTCTTTGGATGGATCAATTTATAAGGATATAATATGTTCTACTTGAATGGTCAAAACCTCATAACTGACTTCATATCCCATAAGACGACACCACTTATTCCTAGGTTGCACTGCCTCAAAGAAAACACAATTAATTTAAAACATGAAAAAGATTGTATCCTTGTATTTTTTTACCAATACCTTAGGGATCCTCACCCTTTCCTTCATTTGTCTCTACAAGATTTTGATCATCCCAAATAATTCACCATCAACCCATGTAATGTACTATCTTCTATAGCTCCGTGTGATCCAAATTCTAGTGGGTTCACTATCCTTCCAAGCTCTAGGGTGCATACCAGGAAACATATGTACAATATAAATATACATGTGTATTAATAGAGACCCAAACCTGAATGCCTTTGATTTATCCTTCTTTATTTTCCTCACATTCTCTAAGAATTATTGTACAAGTACTTCGCAAAGGTTATACTTAACATTTTCTTTCACCATTTTATATGCCATCATGATCACTCCTACTAATACTGAGTTAGGTCAGATGTTGTATTGAATTTTATAACCTAGAATCATTGAAATCAATCTAACATCTTTCTAAAACATATCATTAATTTTCATCGCTCTCTTATCCCATCGTGAATGCATTAGGGTTTCAAACCTATTTCTTTGTGTTCTTCTCTGTGATGGGGATAACACCAAAGTTATCCAAACCTGTTATAACATAAATTAAGTCATTACAAATCTTCACTGGTTGATCTCCAAGCCAAATGAACTAGTCATGAACCTTGATCACAATGATCTCAATCCATTCCTCTTTGTCAAATTTGTAAAGTTCATTCATTTGCATTATACTAAGATTCTCAAGATGTGCGAACTCCTCTTTCATCTTACCATCTGTTCCAATAATGTCTTTCATCTCTTTATAGATCTTTAAGTCTCCTAGAGACTCATACTTATAGTGAATGTAAGACCTAATGTCTTTGACATGTAGAACATCATAGGGTGTTATAGAAAATACACCTTTGGGATCATCTTCAATTTATTTGAACAGGTATTTATTGAATTTATACCTAAGCCTTTTGGCGACATTGAAAATCAACAGAGTATCAATAACCAAAGTTTCATAAATGATCTAAATACCTTTTATCTTTTGATTCCATGAATTTCTCCTTTGATCAAGTGCTCAACAGACTTGCTTCTTTTCTTCTCTTAGCTCAAATTCTTATTCTCCTTAGGCTCTGTTCTTCGAATGATGTTTAGAAAAGTTATTTTGATTGACCTTATACTTCATTGTGTAAATAAATGACACAGTTCCTAATAAAAAATCCAGTTGATTAACAATCTGGCGATCATAGCATATAGATTTTTAAAACCATGTGATTATAGATATATGTTCCATAATATCTCCACATACTCTCTCTAAGCTTGTAAGAGCTTACTCCTCATAATCAGGGGTCGGATAGATTTCTGATGTTTCCTTCCAATGCTCCCCCTAAGGTCGTGCTTGGCCATCTAGGTTGATGTGGAAACGGTCACATCAGGAAAATATTTACTAGCATCTACTCACTCTCCCTAAACCATTTCCTCCTTTTATTCCTTTACTTTCCATACCTTACCATTGTTTACATATTCTTTTTTTTTAAATGACTGTTAAATTCTTCTGTAATACTCTTAACATCATTAGTACTCTTCTTTTTATCAATAGGTGTATTAGTTCCTTTTCTTGCTGATATGAAAATATTCTCAAAGAGCTTTCTCTATCTACCCCAGACACTGACCAGGCAAGATACAGAATGACAAAAACAAGGTTTTAAAACCTCCTACACTTTGAGCTCCATTAACTCGGGTGGGATTACCCTTCTAACTCAGAATAATGAAATCACTAAATTGTTCCAGTTGAATATGAATGGAATTACAGGAGTTAATCACTGTAAATTTTATTTTAAAATAGACCAAACCATGAGTAAAGATCAATTTTAATAGTGATAGTCACTTAATTCAATGGAGGACATACCAGTGCTTAGTCCTAGGGCATGGAGTCACTGCTGCATAGTTTTAACCCTCTTAGTCATGAACATAAATTCATGACAGTCATAGAATCTAACATAAGCATAAACATACCTTATATATCTACCCTTACACATATAGAAAATCAATTCATCAAATTCATTATAAAACCTAAATCCCACTGAAAATACTCCTAAGGCAATTTTAATCTTTCCTTGAAAGAACCCTAAAATTATTTCAAAATCTACCTAACAGATGCATAAATTGAACATTCCTTAAACATTCAATCTACATAAAATTTAGAGAAACATAATGAGGACAAAATGCTCATCATATGTTTCAGAAAACTATCGATGGATTTCATTTGTATTCATGATCAAAATTTCTATTACAATCAATAGTATTTCAAAACCCAAAAGATACCTATAATTCTTAAGCCAGAGTTTTTATATTAAACATCTCAATGAAAAATGGCTATCCCTTTCCTAGTAGTCTTGGAATCCTTTTATAACTAAGGATTCAACAAGCTACGGACTTACTGGGAAAGATTTACAAAATCTTTTTTAATAACAAATTACAGTTAACAAAAATGCAACCGAACACAGGTGGCAAAAGTTGGTGAAGTCTGAATAGGGTCTGTTGATGTAGTTTGACAGTATCCTCTTCATCCTTTTAGCTTCACTTCCCACATGTTTACCTCTTTGCTGGTGGGCCAATAAAAATTCTTCACCTATTCCAATTTGGCAACAGCCTCTGTCCATATGGCATCAATGGTTGATCTAGCCTCTGTAACAAATTTCACCATGTCTCTCTCAACCTTGAATAGGTTATCAATCAGTTCATTGCAGTATTGAGCATTTACATCCTTTTCCAGGCATTGTTTCATTTCCTCATCTATGAATATCCCATTAAATCCATTTATCCTATCTGATTGCGGCTTCAAATTGCGAGCTTCATCATATATTTTTGGGATCAAGGGAGGGCACTGGTCACCAAATAGTTGCAACTTATTTTTTATCAGATCAACCTTACCATTGAAGAAACCATATGTGTTATTCACCTCATTGATCATTTCTATTGTATCTATGATCTTGTCAAGAAAATCATCACTATATAACATAGTTGTCTTCAATTTTTCCATCAACCTATCTCTTCTCGACCAATTTTTAAAGATAGGCTCCAAGAATGTCATGGCCTCAGCAGCTACCTATGATGCTTCTTGTAATGAACCATATAGTGTATACACTATATCAGTCTTCTGCTTCAAAACATCAATTTAATGTTGAAGTATTGGCAATATGATGGACATGACATTTACATTTTGTCCTTGTGACATTTCTTTGGAATGACCTTCTGCCATTGTTGAATCCTCTTTTGCCTCTATGGCAGCATCTATTTCAATCTTTGACACTTCTTGAGGAATTGGAGTCTTTTCTCTTTTACTCTCCACTAACTCCTCTTTCAACTTAGCAATTTCTTCTTCCAATGTGTGGTTCTGAACCACCACCTCTTCATGCTTTTTTGCTAAGGCCATCATTTGGCCAAAAGTTGTTTCATACCTCTTAGACAAGTCATCAACCTTTTTCAAGTTCATGAATGAGACTTGTTTCATTAACTGAGCTATCTTAGTGTTTGTAGTGTTTTGCAAATTCCATATCATTTTGTCTACCCTCTTTTCCTCTCTGATAGTCATGACCAGAGGATTTTGTGTAGCAGGGGCCAATGACCATATAGCAAGAGTCTTGGATTTAGGATCAAATCTTGATCCTTTCAAAACTTCATCCATCTCAAACTCTATTTTTAACAAGGGATCTTCTTGCCTCCTGATTTGATCAATGAAAAATGTGGACTGTAAGTCCCAACCAGGCATCAACATCACTCCACTATTTTGTACAAACAACCTGGCTTGCTCCACAGTGATTAGTTCACTCTCAGGATCATAATCCTGGAGTGTTTTTACAATCTCCTCATTTTTATCTGCACTTTCTTCACCTGTAGTCAATCCTTGCCTCAATTCCTTTTGTTTCAACTTGATTAAAAAAATTTTGAATTCTTCAGACCTTATGAATTCATCATCTTTCATGAATTCATTAGCCATCATGACTCTCTCGTCATCCTTTTCAAATAGAACCATTTGGTTATCCCCTTGGCCTTCAGTTGGAGGCTCTTTTTGTAATTGTCTTTTTAACTTTCTAAAATATTTTCCATGCTCAATAATCACATCCTTGGCCATACTTTTCCTATCCTGCATCATTTTGTGTTCTTTCTTATCTTTCTTTCTAGGTGGTTCTCTAGAGGTAGCTTCCTCATCGGCCTCTTCTTCTTGATGTTCTTCCTCTTGTTGTTCTTGATGTTCTGGTTCATGCAATGCAATAGGAATTGGGGACCCTTTAGATTGTGCATCCTCAGCACTAAACTGCGGTACCTGTGCCATTAGAGTGTCATAGGATTTAAGCATTTCCTCTATTTTTTGCAAGTATGGGAGATCAGGGAAAAAACCAGAGAAAGAATTGTCTTACTCTTTCCACTCAGCTTCTGCCCTGAGGAGGTTATTCCATTTCCTTCTCCTCTCTTGGACTTCATTCTTATTTAACTTATTCCTTACAACATCTTCATCATCCAGTGGCTCATGATCTCTAATCTTTTGCCAAGGAGTCATTCTTTTTAGGGTTGTTTGCATAAATTATTCTGGATCATAGAACCTGGCAACTACCATAGACATTCTATATTGTTTCAAGAAGTCATTAATTAGATCAAAAACTCTTTTCCCAATGGAGAAGTTAAAACCTACCCATAATCTAGGGAAAAAATTACCCTTTCTATGTCCCTCCAAAAACTCTTTATCAACCCAAGTGATTTGCCAAATAAATTCTAAGAATGCAATCCTAAGAGGAACAAACTTGGGGAGGATGTGAGGTGGTTGTGTACAACCATATACTCTAATGATATTAATAAAATTGAAGAAGGAAAAGTCACCCCAATTGTGAGAGATAGGCCAGTTTGGAACATAATCCCAAGGTCTCAAAACTTTTCTGATTTCAAATGGAAGTCTATGCCTATATGTTCCCAATAAATTAAAAATTAGATCCACAATCCAATTGCAAAAGCATACAAATAATGAGTTGATGGATGAACTATCTCATACTTGAGTCCATCTTTGGATTGGTGCATCAACACCATACTCTGAAACAAACAATTCAACCTCTTTATCCATAGATGCCCTATTATAATATAAAATCATATACATCAAATGAGAATAATGTTTGAAGGTAGGTACTGGGGCATCTGACTGTATCTCCACTAATGTAGCATGAATAGCATCAACTATGTATCCCACATAGTCATAATCAGTATTAGCCTCTGGGTGTTGAATGTTCATAGCCATCATGAGTACATCTTGAGGCACTGTAGAATTTCCATCAAAACCTAAAACTCTGCTCAAACCATACACCGTGCACTTTATGTAATGATGAAATAGGGATAAATCAAAAGGTGGTTTGAGATTGTCTGGGATTTTTACCAGGTGCCTATCTACTATGGGCATTAATTTTGGCATTTCATATTTCTTAATCAAATTCTCTCTCTTAACATAGTATGCCTGAATCTTCTTTAAATCAATATCTGTGCACAATGCACCAGTGATTCCAAATACTTCTACCACTGACCTCCTATCTATGGAAACTAGGGTCTCTTTATTCTTCTTCCTGATTACCCTAGCTACTAGGTAGTATTTTTTAGCTAGTTCCCTAATAAGAGCTATGTCAACATAGACATCAGGCACAATCAATTTTTCCATATTCAAATCCCATGAATTGCAAATGGGGACTGCTTTAATCCTATTATTCCAGAAATAATGGAACAAGATATTACCAGAGTAATTTGGGGTGACCGGGTTTCTACATTGGCACCATCTATCTTTCCATTCATCCCAATTCACACTATTTGTATTCAAAGTCTGTAATGCCCCGCTAGGGAACCCAGGAGAACTTAACCTAAGCACGACACTAAGTTCACGGATAATAATTTTTTTTTTTAAATGTTCACAAACAATATTAATAACAATGCAGAAGCAACACAATGAAGTACATGACATACATGAAAAATAACTCATACATGATTAACATTCCTCGAGGGTTCCTTGACGTAGAATTACTTAAACAAACTAATCTACGATAATAATAAAGAACTGACATAAAGATTACATAATCTGAAACCAATTACATACATCTCATAATAAAGATTACATATACAACTAATACCATAAGGTATACTACCTAATCAACATCCACTGCACAAGTCGCAGGGTATGTAATAATACATAATAAACAATACCATGCATTCTTCAAGGATGATAACCAATATAAACATATGGTACAAATATACATCTCAAATAACTGAGCAAGTCTCCAAGAGACTATGGAGATGAAACTGCAACAAGGAACATCCAGGCATGAAGAGGAATCCGTCGGAATCTCAATGGTAATAAGAATCACTACCACCCGACCACGTGGAACCAAAGGTCCACTCCCACCGTGCTGAGGAGATAGTAACAGGCCCATCACACGGGGTATACAACAAGAAGTGTCATCAGATAAGTCCATCCTTGAAGGTAACCCTAGTAGTACCTCTTGACCCTGGTCTTCAAGTGACACTATGTGGCTCAGTGATCCTTTCGCGAAGACAAGGATCCCAACTCCCATCCTATTGTGCATCAGCATCCAAGGCATGGGTAGAGACTCAGACAT
>MU227639.1:4812881-4824429 GCA_018584345.1 Thuja plicata
CTGAATGAGAATGGAGAAGTCAAAAGGAACAAAGCAAGACTAGTATGCAAGGGGTATGCACAAGAGGAAGGTATAGACTATGGAGAAACCTTTGCACCCATTGCTAGGCTAGAAGGAGTAAGAATTCAACTTGCGTATGCTACATACAAAGGATTCAAATTATATCAAATGAATGTCAAGTCAGTATTCCTAAATGGAATACTTGAAGAAGAGGTATACATTGAGCAACCAGAAGAGTTTGTGGATCTAGACAAGAGGAACATGGTATGTAGACTTCACAAAGCCTTTTACGGATTGAAACAAGCTCCTAGAGCCTGTTATGAACAACTTCATTCCTATATAATAAGTATGGGATTCATGAGGACTAGTGAAAATAGTAATCTTTATTTGAAAGAAGATACTAATGCTAACACTTTGATTGCTGAAATATTTGTTGATGACATCATATTTGGATTCAATGATATGCTATGCAAATTGTTCACTGATGAGATGAGAAAAGAATTTGAGATGTCTATGTTTGGAGAGATCAATTTATTTCTTGGTCTAAAGATGATTCAACAAAGTGAAGGTATTTTCATTACACAGTCCATTTACATCAAAGAAGTCCTAAAAATATTCAAGATGGAAGATTCCAAACCTGTTGGAACACCGATGGATACTGGATGCAAAATTAACAAAGGAAGACAAGACAACAGAGGTAAATCAAACTCTATACAGATCAATGATAGGAAAAATCATGTATGTTGTACACACTAGACCAGATATTGCACATGCAGTAGGAATTGTTGCTAGATTTTCTACTAACCCCAGGGAATCACATATAACTGCTGTGAAAAGAATTCTAAGATATCTGAAGAATACTAAGGAATTTGGCTTATGGTATAGAAGAGAAGGTAAATTTGAACTGAAAGTGTTTACCAACGCTGATTGGGCTGGAAATATTGATGACTGAAAGAGCACAACTAGAGGAGCATTCTTTATGGGTGGCAGACTTGTCACATGGATTATCAAGAAGCAAGGATGCATCTCTCAGTCTACTGTAGAAGCAGAATATGTTGCTGCTGTAGCAAACTACTCAAATATTGCATGGATCAAACAGTTGCTAGAAGGTATGCATATGAAGATCATAGAACCAATAATTATCTATTGTGATAACACCAGTGCAATAAATATTTCCAAGAATCCAATCATGCATGCAAAGACTAAATACATTGCCATCAAGTATCATTATTTAAGAGAACAAGTTCAAGAAAATGAGATCATACTTGAATATGTGCAATCAAAAGAACAATTGGCTGATATCTTCAACAAGCCACTGCCCAAGGATACATTTGAGTATCTGAGAAAAAGACTAGGGGTTAAACCCATGTCTACCAATTAGTAAAAGGACTAAAGGCTACATCAGCCATATATTATCAGAATATCATTCATGATTGATGCAAGCAGAAAATGAACTTCAAAGCTACATCTATATACAGAAAGGTATATATTAGAACCGAGCACTAGAACATATTGTTACATTGATGATGGATAAGGGAAATTCAGGGAATATATTCTGGAAAGAAGAAATTGTTTGACAGAATGTCAGATATTTGACAAATATTTGTTTGGCATTGTTGTCAAAGGGAGAGAATTTATCCATATTATCATTAGAAACTATCCATTATCAGATTACTCCAAACAGGGAGAGATCATATCCATAGGGAGAGAATTTGTTTAAAAAAAAATGTTGCAAATAAAAGATAGTGACATCAAGAAGTAGAAAAGTCAAAAGAGAGAAATTGACACAAACAAAGGACACAACACATCAAAAAAAACACAAAAAGCTACAAGAATCAAATCTAAGCTAACACAAAGCTTACTGGCGGTCAGACATTTTTATCAGTTATCAAAACAAACTATTTGGTAATTTGATGAATCTCAACAATTGTATTTCATGTTGTATTAGAAATAGTATAGTGTGGTAATATAGCATGTTGCCATCAATGCCAAAGGGAGAGATTTATGACATGTAACTAATTGAATGTTTGATAATGTTAAGTTGAAGATGATGCAAAACATTAAACTAGTTAGTGGTTTGTATTGTCATTGATGTCAACTTGATATCATCTGTACAGTCATATACATAATGCCAAAGACTTCAGAGAATCAATAGAATAGAGGTTATGCTTTTAGCAATGCATAAAAGTCAAGTATTCACTAAGTGACAGACCACACTGACAGAGTGCACACCATCGGTAAAGACAGAGATAAAGTCACAGTGATACCCAATGAACAATAATAGTGATGCCCGATGAACAAGAAGATAGTTTTGCCTGACAAGAAAGATCAAATGATGCCTGACAGTCGGAGATCCTGAAGCTAACTAAAGTTGCACCGACGGAACTAGCACTTGTCACCATCGACGAACTATAGAATTGACTAACAGAATAGAGAGATCAGAAAATGACAAAATATCTAGCTGGCAGAGCTTAAGGATAGACTTAACAGATTATTTTATTTGTTTTATTCAACCATAGTTAAGCAATTTATTTATACAGTTGGCAAGAAGATAACTATGAGATAAATCAGGAGTTAAAGCCGTAAATCAAATTGGCTGGATTATTTTTCACGCCAAGAATCAAGAATCAAGAATCAGAAATAAAGGAATATCGTGTCTATATAAGAGACAAGCATAATTCATTTCCGCAAGAAATCAGATACATGGGGGAGTGAATTGAAAAAATATGCTGAAGAGAAACTGGTGAAGGATAAACTTCATACAGTCCTGATCAATCAAGCTAAGGGAGAGCTAAAGAATTCTGCAGACATTTACGAACAGTGAAGCATAGCATCACAGAGAAGAAAGTGTGAAGCATAAAGGAATTGAATTGATACATTGATTAGAGAGGTATTGTACGTAAATAGATTTGAATATCTATAATTCAAAGTTGCATTAGAAAAAGGTCATTGTGTTTCAGTTTAACCATTGAAGCATTAAGTCTCTTACCAGAGTAGGACTTAACCATCTTCTATAATTGAGGTATATCCTAACAGATTACCAAAAATTTTGATTCATGATAGTAGCATCAGTCTTACCTAAAGCCTATTGATAGTCTAAGAAGGAGACTGATTCAAAGATTTTAGTAAGATTAGCATAAAGCCTATTGACAGTCTAAAGGATGATTCAAGGATGGTAGCATAGATGCCAGATACTAAGTGACAACCTATGTATAAAAATCCTCTAACAAGGTCACACTTAACCATGTGTTTATAACCTTTAATAGGGTTGGCTCCTAACAGTTTTCACTTCAGAAGAGTGAAAATTTGGGGTACCAGTCCCAATGGTTTTTCCCTTAACAGGGTTTCCACGTTAAAATCCATGTGTTATATGTGTATGGTTTATTACTTTATTGTTTTCCATTTCACATATGCATTTCTAAATTGATTGGTTTACTCTGCATATTTACTGAGTTTCGGTAAATAAGTTTTACTTCTTATCGTTAATCAAGGAGAATAAGGACAGACAAGGTAAACTGACAGACAGTTAATTATTTCAAGTATTTCAAGGCATACATCTTGTAGGTACTTAATAATCTAAGGTGTATTGATTAGTGGATTAAAGTTTAAAGGATAAATTTTTGAGGCCACTGATTCACTCCCCCTCTCAGTTATTACTAACAAGGGTTAGATTGCCCCAATTCCCAATAGATGAGATTTTTGAGAACCATCTCCAGGATAGGGCTTAATCCTCAGGGGCCTGAGTTAGATTGCTCGGATACCAAAATAATGAGATTTTAAGAATCATCTCTAGAATGAAGCTTGATTCTTTGGAGTCAAGGTTAGATTGCTTCGATACCTAATAGATGACAAGATGTAAGGAACAAATATGCCCTTAGTGATTCAAAGTTAAGGAACACCCAGTTTTGACTGTGAGGTATGAAAAATTGAACATTCCCAAAGTGATGTGATACCCCTAGAAATAAGGACTTTTGAATTCAGATCGGATTGATTAGAATAGATTCAATGATGTAATCATCCTGCCCCCTTGGGAGAAAAATGGAAAAATGACACGTCATAATGGTGATTGAAAGTGATAAATCGTAGATAGATGTTGAATCAAAGGTCAAGAAGAAATTAGAACAGATTATAGAAGAATCTGGAAGATGTGAGAGAATGTTGATTGGAGGTGATTTTGACAAGAAATTGAAGTTAGAAAGTCGACTGCACAAGCATCTGATCGCGTAGGTTACAAGATTTAAAATGCAATTTGGAGCTATATAGAAGTGTCAAATTTTGATTTTGATCCCAAAAAAGCACTTTTGAAAATTAGAGTCCAGTTCAAAGCATTTGGAATTGAAGATCGAAAGTGAGGATCAAACACTTGGGCAGTAGTGATGAAGCCAGAATGGTGAAGAAGAACCCCTCATCGTACAAATCAAGGAGAACACAATGAAGTGAACACCAAAACACTCTCTAGAATGCAAGTCTAGAATGAACATGTAATCTTATGCTAGATGTAAATGAAAGTGCAATCCTGGTCTAGATGCAAATGAAAGTGCAATCATATGCTAGATGCAAATTAAAGTGAAATCCTATGCTAGATGCAATCCGTAGGACGTGGTTTTTGGACCCATTAGATAGTTATCATCATAGAGCATTTTTGGGACATTGGAGTCGATACAATCCTGAGTGGTACCACTAAAACCATAAGGATATGAATATGACTTTCATCGGATAAGATATTGGAAACTAACATAAGCATCAGGGCACAAAACCCGAGATGACCTGAACATTGTTTCCAGTTTGATATAGTAAGAGTGTACTAGTAAACAAGTAGAGAAATAAAAATCAAGGAGATAGTACCAACATCACCAACAAGCATTAAAAAAATAAAAGATAAACAAAATCAATGAGAACAGACAGCATACAAAAAGAAGTTAAGCATACTTCAGCCAGTTTCAGAGTTTTCGGATGTGTATATGTATAGGGGTGTTGAGAAACACCGTCGTTCTTATGAGTGCTTTGTGTTTGATTTCTATTGATAGATGTTTATGTTTTTGATATCCAATGTGTGTTGAAAAACACAGATGTAGCCAAAGACAGTGTTGAAAAATGCTATTGAGTGTGGTGTTGAAAAACACCAGTTTGTGTTAGTAGAGTGTTGTCCTTTAGAACTGACAAGATTACTGACTAAAGATGTGATCAAATTTAGGGACACATGCCCCCAAGTAATATCTGATGACTGATTTGATTTATGGTGTGAAGAAAAAATCAATTTGGTTTCCCCCAGGCTTATGATTCTGGATTAGTATCAAGTCAGGAGGGTTCGTAGAGAACCCATAGTGTCACGAAAGTGACCAAAAACTATGTACAAATGAAAGCAAATAATGCCAAGACTGAGTATCAATAGATAGAGTATTTGATTATAACTCCAACTATAATGGATGTGAGAAATCTCAATAGTACAATGACAGTAGGCAGACGCAATGAGAACCATTGGTGACAGACGCAAGAGATATTCTCAAGTAAAGAGATCATAGTAATAGCTAAACATCAGTAGGAAAACTCAGTGAGAACCACTGGTGAATGATGTGAGGAAGATTCTCAAGGAGAGAGATCTCAGTATAAGCAAAGAAATAGTAGGCAGATGTAGTGAGAACCACTAGTGACTGTCATGAAATAGTGCCCCCTAGACCAGGAGGGTTGCCCCTAGAGTACGACCAGTTTCAATCAAGTTTTCTAGGGTCATCTTTAGAATGAAGCTTGACTCTTAGGAATCTGGGTTAGATTTCCCCAATACTTGTTCATTGAAAGATAGGCAATAGAGATTTGTTTGGTTGATGCATAAAAGTGATTATTGCTAGGGTTTCACCAAGATGATCTTTTTTTCAAGAATTTTTAGATTTTTTCAAGATGTTTTGCAATTTTTAAGTCTTTTTTAGAGATTAATCGATCACAAACAAGATCACATTGGTTTTCCCCCAATGTGTAGCAAGGTGTAGGACATTGCAGATGGATTAGAAATTTGATGGATGAGACGAATAGACAATGATGGATGAAGAGGGTGAATGTGACCCTCAAGGACAGTCTCCTCAAGATTACCCAAGCTAGGGAAAAAATAATATAGCAATGTAGGCTCATGGAGCGGTGCTGGATAGCATATAGGATGATGACTAGAGGTCATGAAATCACATGGTCCAAAAGAATGGACATGTCAAGAGACTTTTTGAGAAATAATTTTTCATTTTTTTCATTCTTCATTTAGATCAAGACCAAGGGGTCAATTTTGGATAGGGTATATCTATGAAAGTGTAATTAGGATAAAGGATGATGTAGGCTATAAGTGAATGCTTGGATTATGGCAGGAATGCGTAGAGATAGGGAAAATAGGCTTGGGATAAGCAAGATCACGATAGGGTACCATGAATGAGAGTAAGTGAATAGGCTGATGGAAAGGATAATGCATGGCAAGATACATGTGTTCATGGATAGGCTCAGCCTTGTCAAGATCAGCAGAAGGAACATGGATGCTCATGGGCTAACTAGATGTAAGATATGATGGATAGGATGACATGGAAGGTACTTGCCCCAAAGTGAAGAGTGCAAGTAGGAGGAATTACGCATGATGCATTTTTTTCAGGTTTTCATCATGGTACTTATCCAAGGCGCCACAAGAAGTGGTTTTCACCATAGGATGGATTGATTTATCTTTACTTTTGCTACCAAGGTGCATGTTTACCAGGTTTTCACCAAGGCACATTTTTGTTTTTATTTTTTGTACTTTTGATTTTATGGAGGAACATTAGCTTCTTTCTCTTTGGAGGGTTATGATAGGCCAAGGCCGCTAAAAGTATGCTCAAAGATGTTGATAGGGTGATGGTAGCCAAGGAGTTATATGATAGATTGAATAAGAGGAATGGAGTGATACGTGATAGATGGGTAAGAGGTAGGTGTAGGATATTGGATAGGATATGGTGGTAAGATCAACATTTACACACCCCTTGAAGGGTAGTAGATGAATGGAGGAAAAATGGCTGGGATAGCTTGAGGCTTTGATGTATAATTGGATATGGATCTTGGTACACAAGGACCTAAGATGGATAGAGAAGTATTCAAGGTGATAGATTTTGGGACATGAGGACCCAAAATAGAGTTAGAAGATGGGAGATGTTTAGATGGAGATGCAGTGGAAGACTTTGGAAGCTTGGATGTCAACTCAAACTTTTCCTTTTTGTTCAAGCCTTTTAAGAGAGACTTGGGAATCCACATAACTTTTGCTTTTCTTTTTGTATCCAAATCCTTTAGAAGAGACTTGGGAATCCACATAGCTTTTGATTTTCCATTTGTATGAAATTATTTAGAACACAATTCTTTCATAATGGATTTAGGAACCCATATTTTCTTTAATTTGGTTCTTTGCTCAGTGGATCTATGTGGTCTCTTGAATATTTCCTTTTTATTTGTAGTCACATGTCAATTAGATGGGACATAGTGATCTTCATATGTAAGGGGATTCTTGTATTTTTTATTTCTTTGTGGTACATCCAAATTGCTTCCAAAAGACTTAGTAATTGTGGATGAATAGGGCTGATATGAATGGTTTATATGGATTGGTTGATAGGGAGATTTCAAGGATGCATGTCTTTGTTGATCTTGATAGGAGATAGGGTAAGTGGATGACACACTATTAGTTATAGGCTGGGTGGATTGAGGGACATAAGGACCCAATATTGATGGCAGGTTTGATGGTTTTAGCTTTGGGATATAAGGACCCGGGATGGATTTGGAAGATGGAGAAGGTTGGTGCTTACATTTGAATGGAGGGATATAAAGTGTGGAAGGGATACCAACATCTTTAGGGTGAGCTACAAGACCAAGGCTCTTCTCTTTAGAATTCATTTGTATATCAATAGGAGTATGAGTAGCTTTGATAGGAGCAATTTTTATAGGAGCATTTGAAGCTTGATTGGATTTATTGTTATGCAAGAGATCTAGAGGAATGATGGTTTCTTGAGGTGGATATGGAGGAGCATGACAAGGAGATGATGGGATGCTCTGATCTTGACAAGGATCATTAGATGGTGTACAAAGGGTACCTTTCTCTTTTTTTCAATAGCTTAGTAGATATGGTGGAAAGGATATCTTGATCTTGCTTGGGAGATGGATAAGATATAGGATTTGTAAGAGTTTCTTTTGGGAAGAAATGGAAGGTGATGATAAAATCATCATTCAAGACTCTTGAGATGTGTGACTTAGGTCGACCATTTGATAAGGATGGATGGTGTCTTGATCTTGATCACTACTGATATTTGTTTCTTCACACTTTGGATTGTCTCCTTGACATGGAGCCACTTCTAAGGATGAGGTAGGAGTGTTGTATTGCATGAAGGATGTGTGACACACTGATGGAGAATCCTTTGGAATAGGAATGATAAGTGTTGAAGCACATGGGAGATTTAGGTCTATGATCTTTGAAGCCTGAGAAAGATTTGCATCTATATGTTTATTAGCTTGGATATCTTTTAGAGGTAGTCCCTAAGGGTAGACATAGTCATCATTTAGCTCAGTTCTTGATAAATATGGTGTGTCTGGTTGTGAAGCTTTAGGAGATAGAGGAATGGTGGAAGAAGTAGATGGGATATGGGAACCATTGCTACACATAGATTCTTGATATTGATCATGCTTTAGATTAGTATCTTCACTAGATGATTCATGAGGATTTTCCACTTTGATTATTCCATCATCTATGAGATCTTGGATTTTATGTTTCAACTCCATGCAAGATGAAGTTGTATGCTTATTTCTTCGATGATACGCATAATAGGGACTCAAGAATCTGAATCCACATGATGTGGCTAGAGGCTATGTGATGAGATTATGCTCAAGAAGTTCCTCCAATGTTGATTGATAAGATTTTCCCAAAGGAGTAAAGACTCTTTCTAAAGGATAATTAGATGCTTCTTGACTTGCAATATCTTTCTTGTGTGCATAGAAAATAATTTCATCTGATTTTGTCATAGTTTCCTCTACATTCTCTTGATCAAAGATAGGATTGTCATAAAACTGTTCTTGATCAAAGATGGGATTGTCATACCAAGATTTATCCATGTTGGAAGAAAGTGTGGAGATGTGAGGATCATGATCAAATAGAAAAGGACAGGTTTATCTTAATGAGGATTTGTTGGATGAAGTATCCTTTTTCTTCTTGTTCAACTCGTGAAGTTCAGATTCCAAAGTTTGAAGTTGTTTTAATAAATTTGCCCTAAGAATCTCTTCTTTGCTTTTAGACATTGTAATATTGTCTTGATGCACTTGCTAAGAATATTGAAGAGGAGGTACAATGAATCAGTTGATTGAATGACAGGAGCTAAAGTGATATCTAAAGTGTTGATTAAGTCCAAGACCAAAGGAAAAAGGAGATAATGTCCAACTGAGACAAAGATAGCAATGACTTCAATTTTGAGTCAAGGTTGATGAACCTTCTTTCACAACTCAAGATAAGGACAACATACACAAAGATGATAAGATTGAAATAGATAATGGGTCACTTGGAATAGCATAGCAAAGTCATATTTTGAGACAACAAGCAAGTCAGACTGTCAACATATTGCAGTAAAAAGACAAAACCTTCACAATAGAATAGCAATTTGGACAGCAAGTTGATAGATTCTCAGCATTTGATAGTAGATACAGAGACTTGGACAAGAGTTTGACAGATTAACACCTAGAAGTGTAGATTTGGAATTGTTTGAATGTTTTGATGTTTTTATTGAATGTTTTTTTTTATGTTTCACCCACGCAAGACACATCAAGTAGAATGTTTGTTGTAAAAAGAAGAAGACACACTACAATCCTAGGGAAGCCAGGGCAATATCTTTTGAATTCCCACTTGAACCAAAGTTTAGCCACACATACTCATAGCGGACAACTTAGAATCTTGGAGGCACGGGCTCCTCCTTACAGTGCACTCACTTCTCAGGCACACCAAGCTTCGAATCCCAAGGGTAATGATTTCCCAAGGGACTGTTGTCTCTACTAAGAGTCATGAAAATGTGGGACATCTTACTCAGTCTCTAACCTTCCACGCCAACAGATAGAGAGTTTTTTTATACTAGAACACAGTTTGTAGTAAGGGCATCTATTCAGGTGGTTATACTTGCAGCAAATTAGCTCTGTTATGGAGGCCTCCCAGCCTACAAAAGTTACGTTCTATAGGTTTTAACGCACCACAAGGGTACTAAGGGAGATCTTCCTTCTGATATAACACAATGAACACCTGTTCACTATGAGATTAATCACAATGACATTTTTTATATACCGGTTCGGAAAGGCTTGGCTTTAGCTTGTTATCGATTGGGTAATCCACTCTCACCGGCTCTGTTAAAGCACTCTGGAGGTAGCCACACTAAATGATTTGTATAGATTTATCTTACACCCAAGATCCATGAAGGCGAGGTGAGAGGATACGTCCATGCCATTCCTTGGGTTTACAAAACTAGAAGAACATTCAAGCAGAATAAGAAAATAACAATAATGTTTCTAGATTTCTGATCATCCCAAAAGGGCGAGAGCATAGTTTCCTGACATTATTGTCATCCCTAAAACATCAAAGAGAAGTTAATTTTAAAAATTATTGCATGTACATTCCTATTTTAAGAAATCAAAAACAAGATGCAAGCACAATGTTTTGCATTCTATCGATCAAAGGCAACATGCAAAACTAATTCGTGAGTATTTTTTGTTTTAGTCTTCTTGGATAACATTCTGCAAACCACTGTTAGGTTGTACGTAAAACATAATCACATGAACATCAAAGCCAAAGATTAGTCCACATTATCAAAATCTAAAAATTAGAAAATAGATTGCATATTTAGAAAGTAGATAGAAAATCATGCATTTTCAAAAAACATTTCACTGGAAAAGGTGATCGAATGAGCCCGTACGAGGCTCCAGAAGCTACAAAATAGAGGATTAGTCAAGTATAGTCATCAAAAAGTGAAATTTATGATCAATCCAAGAACCAAAATCAAAAATTAACTTCACCACAATGATCCTTATGAAATTCTACCCCAGATCAAAAAACAATGTTCAAAAAAAGGAGTTAATATGAGCAAGTTATGAGTGGTTGAAGATAGGTTGTAAATTTAAAAATTCATATCGTGAAGGCTAGAAATTTCAAAAAAACCTGTTGACGTTAGAAATTCAAGGGTTTAAATTTGACAATCCCAAAAGTGTCACAGAAAACTAATAACCCCTGTATTTTGACGTCTGGAAGGGCGTCAATTTAAACTTGAAAAATTCTTGTTGTGTGGCGTGGCCGGATGATGTGGCACTGTGCCATGTGTCAAAGTTTGATTCACTCATTTGGAGGGCTACAGGAGGAGTGGAGCTGGGAGTGGTGGGTGGCTAGTGAGAAGAGGAAAATGGCAGGGTTTGGGTGGAGCGATGAAGACAGCGCGGGGGTTGAGAAGGAGAGGAAGGGAAGAAGCAACATGCAGGGGAGAGGAGGAGGAGAGGTGAGACTACGCATGGCAGTGGTGAAAGTTGTGGGGTTGTGAAAGGATGG
>MU227639.1:4824591-4842572 GCA_018584345.1 Thuja plicata
AGGGGATGGGTGGGGATGAGTGGTGGAGGGTGGAGGAAGTGGTGGGTTATATGGGATTTTTAGTCCCACATTTATGCAGCATTGGGCAAATTAATACTTTTTAAACAAAACTTAAAGCAAGTATAGTAAAGCAAAATAAATGTGTGTTACATCATGTTCACCATTTAGAATTTAAAATGTAGAGAGGACATAATAATTCTACTGTAGAATGATAGCGATTCAAATATAAATGCTAGACCAAAGATTTTGTTTTAGAAATAAAATTAATTTTTCCTTCCTCTGTCTTGGTCTCGGTCTGCATGCAGATACAGACTTTGTCTTGATTTGCATGAAGAAGGTCGTACGACCTCTGTATGCAAAAACAATTTGCCACAAAATTAGTTTTGGGAAAATATAGACATGTTTACAGTCATTTTCCACTGAAACAACATTTCAAATGTGATGGTGGAGTCAGATTTTACTCAAAGTGAATGTAAAATAGAGTTGATAGCAAATGTATAATATGAGGCCAGGAATTGAATATCCTACCCCACGGTGGGTGCCATAAATGTATACATTAAATGTGGCAGTCTTATTTAACCATACACTTCAACATAATCATTGTTCATTAGTTACATACAAGAATGGTTATGAAATTGTCCATCTTGCATGTCTATGTGATTCGACCTGTTGCCTCCTATCTAGGCAGGGTTTTGAGTAGCTGTCAGCATTCGAGAGTCCAACAACCAAGATCAACCTAAGAATGAAGGATTTAATCTAAGAATATGAAATGCAAGATTAAGCTAAGAAACAAGTGAAGATTAATCTAGAAGTGCTTGAAAGAAGCTAATCTATGTATGATTAATCTAAGAGCATGATATTAATTCATTGCAAGTGATAACAAAATGAAAGCTTGAATTGCATAAAATATGAGTTAATAATTTAACAGCGGTTCGATGCTTCAACCATGCATTCTCTTGAATGATAAATGGGAGTTCTTTTATAGACTAAGAGTCTTCTCAGAATAGAAAGTTTCCTTTGAAATAAAACAGATAACTCACTTAAAAGCCAGTTCAGATTAGCAAGTTTTTTTAAAAGAAAACAATGGATTGTTTTCTTTTTTATTTTAACTGTTTTATTTCTCTTTTAAAGCACAGTTAATTCAAAGTTTCTATTTCTGAACTGGAGAGAAGATTTTTAAGAGAATATTTAATTAAATAAATAGAATATGACCTGATAAATGTATTTTCTCAATTATTTGAATAATTAAATTTAATTATTGAAATGAGGATATTTATTTAATAATTAAATATTATTTAATTCTTTTTTATGTGTTTTAGCTAAAAGGGGTGAATTTAATTTAAATAAAGTACTAGGACTTTATAATTAAATTAATTCAATCATAGGGTTTATTTAGCTAATTGATATTTTAGGAATTAAATATAATGTTATGATTAATGTAGATTTAGGATTTTCTGCATTTGACACTTAGGTCGAGTAGATTCAATCAAAACTGAGAATGTCCTAGTACAATAGGACTTTGATGATCTAGAAGAATGACAAATGCAACAAAATTGGTTAGGGTTGCAAGATGCCAATTTTGGGGTGTTACAACTGTCCTCAACACCAAAACATAAGTGACCTTAACTGAAGGTCATATACATCCCAAAATAACTTCTCCTCATCTCACATGTCTTCATTTTTCATATACTATCTTCCTTGACCAAAATTGTAGTGATATAATCTGTAATTCTGCATTCACGACTTAGTCATTTTGCAAGCTATGACTCCAAAACTGTGTTTAACACCAAGCAACCATCCACAACATATATGTTTCCATAAAAGAAAACCCTAAAGTGTTCCATAACATTCCTGAATGAACCACTTTCCAACATGTTTGGAGTTGGATAATACGGCATCATGACTAGAGCCATTGTGTGCTTAGTGATGGTCATATTTTTATTAGCATGTGAGTTTGTACCTGAGTCTACGAGAAAATATTTTCATGCTACGCCATTGGCACAAGAATAGGTTTATTTGGTTCTTAATAAACATGCTTGATGTGTCAAATTTGCAATGAAAATATAATCACCTCAAATGAATCAATCCTTTGACAATCACAGACATTTTCACTACCTCAAACACTCTTGAATTCGTCGGACAGACTCTTGAATCAAAAAAACAATTATCTCCCAAACAAAGTGGAAAACTTAAAAAATTTCCATCAGAAAGTCACATTAGGTATCCTAGGTCACATCCTGTGAAAACAGGATTGCATTTGGTGAACAGGGTTGCATTTGGTGAACACAATCGCATTTGGTAAATCTTGGCATGCATCTGGTGAACAAGATCACATATGGGAAGAACACAATCGCATCTATTCATTTCACGATCACATCCCATCAATCACATCTGGGACAAAGAGTACCAACACATGTGTCATAATTCTAAAATTTGTAGTTTTGGATACCCTTTTTCTCTTCAGTATGGTTCTGTTGTTCTTGTTGGTCCACCTGAAGCTTTTTCTCAGTCAAGTTGTAAGCATACCTTGCATGCCTTTTAGGTTCATCACTATTGATCCCAAGGCATTTTTTCACTTTACCAATTAAATTTTATTTATTCCCAGCTCAATAGTACCAAAAGGAGTTCAAAATTGTCCAAGTGAATTTGTCCAAGGTTTGGTGATTGTGAGTATCACTTTGAAACATCAGACTCACAATCACCAAGCCTTGGACAAATTCACTTGGACAATTTTGAACTCCTTTTGGAACTATTGGGACACTTTTGACAAGATTGATATCCTAATTTGATGGTTAACAAAAGAGCTAAATAATACCTAGTTGACAATTCAGAAAGACCTCCAAGATTTCTTGAATTTCATCAAGGAGAGACATCCCAAATGAACCATCTCTTTGATCAAGACTCGCCTGAAATGGAATACCTAATCGAGAATGGAGTGTTGCCTTTGACAAATATAATCAAGAAGATAACCAAGATGAAAGAGATAGTCAAGAAGAAATAAATCATGATCATCCTTTGTTTGACTTGGATAGTGAGGAAGACATAATGGATGAATAATGTAATAAACTCAAACAAATTTGAAAGTTTCAAAGGACCTTGGAGAAAATCATTGAAGAGGACAAGGAAAAATATTTTCTCCACCTATCTACTCTTGGATTTAAACTTCCCAAATACTATGATGTCGAACGATTGACAGAGGAAGAGATACAAACACCCATATCCATTCTCTCAAAACAACTATATCAAATTCAAATGGAGCTCACAACGCTTAAAAGAGAGAAGAATAATCCCACAAATAAATACTCATTGGAACACATACGTCCATTCCAATTCAATAAGAACTTGTAAATGATTCCTTTTCAACCAAACATGGCGAGACCAAAGTATGAAAAATACATGGGAGAAATGGATCCTCATGATCATGTGAGAGAATTTTGTGCATTGAGTATAGAGTTTATGCATGAACCCACGTACTTGATGAGACTATTTCCAAGAATTTTAGGAGGACAAGCCATGGAATGGTTTTCTAAACTAACACCTAGTATACAAACATTTGAATAATTGATTCAAATATTTGTCCAACACTACTATAACATACAACACAATTTTACCATGATAGATCTTTGTAATTATAAACAACAAATAGGTGAATCCTTCACGCACTTCTTGCAACGGTGGAGAAAGATATTTTCAAGGTACTCTCAAAAAATACCTAAATCATAAAAGATGGAAATCTTTATAAACAACTTAGTACCTAAAATGAATTATCCCCTACAAATGCAAGATTCTCCCAATTTTGACAGAATGATTAAGAATGTCATTTGTACTAAAGAGGTTATGATCAAAAAAGGAGAAATTACACTTTATAGTGACAACAAAACCTCTAAGAAGTATAAAAATAATCCTAATGGTGGAATAAGAAAAAAAATGTTGTTAATGATGGAATGGTGGAGGCCTCAAATACGAATGTTAAACTAGTTGTGTTTAATCTTACAAACATCCTACAAGAAAACAAACAGGATAAGGCAACAACAACAATACCAGGAACAAACATTGATACCAACAAGAATAAGTCATGGGTGTCTAGGCCTAAATGGAAATTTACTCCATTGGGAGAATCTCCTGAGACGGTTTTGAAGACTCTCTTAGATAACATAATCATTACTGTATCATATTTAGAACCATAGAAATTGGAGGTAAAACCAAAATGGTGGAACGATAATGCCTATTTTGATTTCCATAAAAATAAAGGACACAAGATCAATGATTGTGTCAAACTCAAGCACGTCATACAATATCTCATCGATGGAGACAAGATCAAAGTACAAGGTCACACATCTAATGAAGATCACATGGTCTTTGATAAACTATATCCCAACTATGAAAAAGGAGAAGCCTCTAAATCAAAAGGAAATGAATTCAACCACACCTATTCTCGTAACAATAATGTGATCAATGTGTTGGACATAAAAGGAGAATAAATCAATATGATCACTATCAAAGGTATCAAGAATAATTTGGCACACTCAAATGTTGTAACACAAATCCAAGCATAGATCATAATTAAAGGGGTTAATTCCTCATCCAAGTAGGCAACATCATCCAAACCACCTGTTGTCATAATTCCAAAACCAGCAACGTCAAGACAAATGGTTCCCACACCATCCGCTAACTACAACTTTGTGGACCAATTTCAAAGAACCTCATCTCAAATATCTATATTTGAGTTTCTAAAGATCTCTTCAGTGCATAGGGGAGTAATTGACAAGCTCTACATATAGCCAATGTTCTGAAGGACATATATATAGACAAATTCTTGGCAATGGTCAATCACATATCAGCTCCCCATTACCTCTCTTTTTCAGAAGAGGATGATAAATCTTTGACTCATCCCCATAACCAACCCTTGCACATTGAGGTTTTGATCCATAAACACCGTGTAAAATGTTTATTGATAGATGGAGGCATGGTTTTGAATATATGTGTAATGACCTAAAAGTGGTCACCTAAACCATATACCCCTAATCTCAGTCTTATATCAAGAAACCCTAATCTTGATAATTCTAATTCCTAAACCAAATAGGCAATTCATCAATTTCAAGCGAATCTGACCTGAATCCTAGGTCCTAATTAATCATCATACTTGATTAATTAATTAATTCATAAAAATACAATATATTGGCAAATAAACCTTAAGTTAATTATTTAATTGATATTCTAAGATATTAATTAAATAAAATTACTAAATTGTCAATAGAATTCAAAAGGAATTAAATTAATTAATAAAAACAAAATGTGCATTTAAAATCAATTAAATATGTAAAAATGCATATGATGTCATCAACTAATTTTTGAATTAAAATATGCATTTAAAATCAATTAAATCTTTTAAAATTTATATGATGTCATCAATTGATTTTCAAATTGAAATGTGCATTTAAAATCAATTAAATCTTTAAAAATGCATATGATGTCATCAACTGATTTTTGAATTGGAAATAAATTTATTTTATTCAGTTAACTTAATCTTATTTATTTATCATTTTGGAAACAAAGTTGTTAACTGAAACTCAATTTAGAAGTTTCCAAAAAGACTGAATCTTTCGACCAATCAAAATGCTTGCACATGGATTGTGCTTCCTCAAATCAAATATGAGCCACTCATTTCCTCTAATCTTGACCGTCAATTTGGGAGATATTTTCTATAAAAGAGAGCTTCATTTCCTTCATAAAGGATCTTAGTTTTAGCTATCATTATTATACTATTTTTAGCATTCAAGCATTTAGCATTCTTAGTTTCAATTACTTAGATTTGTTAATTGTTTTTTGTTAGTTGCATGCAAAATTCATAATCTAGAGCACTTTCAATTTGGGCTTTGAAAAGAACAAAAACATTTCAATTTGGTGTTATAAAATTGATCTCATTAGTTTTGGAATCAATCTTGCATTTGTATATCATATAGAATAATCATTTAGTTTAGCTTTCAAATCCTTCGTTTAGGATATGGTGTAGTCACTATTTCTTGCAATGACCTGAGGGCAATATTCAAACTCCTACCTACTAGAAGGAAATAGATCAATTTCGTTATTCATTTGTTTATCGTATTTGGTTTAAGCTAACCATACAATGATCTATTGAAGTGTGTGTGTTTTGCATCTTGCAGTCAGAAACCCAAATTCACGCATACAATATGTAGTCTCAACCTGGTCAAAGCATTGGGATTTTCAGAACACACAATTGATCCAAGGAGTAAGATAACTATTAAGTCCTATGATGAGTAGGAAAGGTCATCCAAAGGACTAGTTGTTTTACCAATAAGAATAGGATGAATATAATGAGATGTGACCTGTCAAGTTATTGATCTACCATTGGCTTATAAAATACTACTAGGGAGACCCTGGATACATGAAATGCAAGCGGTGTCATATACTTACCACCAATGTATCAAATTCCCACACAATGGGGTGGAAGTTAAAATTCCTGCAGATTCAAGCTACACTTGCAACAACATCAAGACAAATAGTATGGTTCCTCACAATAAGGAAGTTCCAAAAGAGTTCCCAGCTGAAACCTCCAAAGACATGGTAATGAGAATCTTTGGAAAAATGTTAAAACTTGAAGAAACTAGTATGGGGGAATATAAATTGTATATAATGCCATCATTGGCTAAAATTCTTGTATCTCCAAGATCATATGAAAGATCCTCCCCATCCTTTACATATTCCACCTCAAAAGAAAGAGTTATTCATGAACCAACTGGTATAGTTAGAGCCACAACCTCTCAAGAGGAAGAAAATGAAGAAAAAGAAGTCTTGGCATGGCTCTATAAAGAGGAAAAGAGAGAAATTTAAGTAAAACATGTTGAGTTATCTCCCAAAAAATATGGAAAAGGTTATTACCTTCTCAAAAAAATGGTATTCAAATGGAAGGGACCTTTAGGAGATAAAGGCAAGGGACTCATTGAACCGATCCATATGGAATTTAGGGACACTAAGGACAAGACAAGATTAGGTTTCAATAGAAAATTAGAACATCCTACATCAAGAGAAGGTCCCGATATTTGATACAGGAAGTGATGAAGAAGAAGAAGAAGAAGAAGTTGAACTCATACCCTAAACATATGAAATATTACTGCATATAGGTATTGTGAACCCAAAATACCAAGGAGAACAAAATGTACCTACCCATCTTAGAGAACAATCAGAGCACCATATTCCCTTGTTATCACAAAAAAAAAGTCCAATAATCAGAAGTGGAAGAAGAAAAAGTGGGTAATTCTGTTAGAATAACTGAGAGGGGGGGTTGAATCAGTGGCCTCAAAAATATTTCAATAAATCAACCCAAAAACTTAGTACCACAATATTAACCCTCTAGTTATCTTCAGTCCTACAAGATGAATCCCTTAAAATAATCAGACTATCTAGAGTAACATTATTGTTTGCAACTGCTCTCATTTCTTCTATAGCAAATACTCTAATAGCATATACAAGCAGTAAGGTTCTTAGGATTTCACTTACCACTATCTCCTCTTCAATTACACCTCCAAATCCTCAGATAGTATTGACTACCTCTTTTATTCTACAGCTATACTAAGTGATATTTTCTCCTTCTAACATCCTTAGGTCATCAAACCTCCCTCTTAGGCTTTCTGCCTTAGTTCTTAGTACATTAGAAGCCCCCCCATGTACTAGCTTCAATTTATCCCACATTTTCTTTGTAGAGGTGTAGGTTTTGACAACTTCAAACCCATCATCGAAGAGTGAGGAAGAAAGATCTATCATCATGCAATTATGCTCATGCTTTTCTCTCAATTGCTCAAGTGTGTGAGGTCTTGTAGGAAACACATATTCAGTATCTAAGTATTGAACAACATCATTTCCAATACCTGATAGGTGGAGTCTTATTCTAATTTTCCATGATGCAAAGTTGTCTTTTTTCAACTTAGGCACATCTCGTTTATTCATCTTGTGATCTTTTCCTTCAGCTATTAAACTCCCTTTCTAAGCACACAAGATCTGATACCAATTGTTAGAATAACTAAGAGGGGGGGTGAATTAGTGACCTCAAAAATATTTCAATAAATCAACCCAAAAACTTAGTACCATACTATTAAGCCTCTAGTTATCTTCAGTCCTACAAGATGAATCCCTTCAAATAATCATAAAAAATAAATACTACTCAGAGTTCACTTTTAAACCTTGTTATTACTGTTTACCGATTAGTAGTCTTTCATTTACTGAAAAATGGTAAATTTCTTATTGTATTCCAATCAATCCAGATTAGTTATGTGTAATTCAAAACACTAAAGTAATGACTCATAAACACATTGACACATGGATTTTTAATGTGGAAACCCTGTTAAGGGGAAAACCACTTGGGACCAGTAACCCAAAAAATTTCACTTTTTTGAAGTGAGCTTGGTGAAGATCCAACCCTATTAAAGGTTAAAAACACACTGTTAGGTGTGACCTTGTTAGAGGATTTAAATAGAATAGTTTGTCACTTGATATCGAGCATCTCTATGCTACCTTCTATGACCAAACCCTAGTTTTTCAAATGGTATCTAGCATCTCATGCTATCTTCATGATCAAACTTTTTGATACTCCTTGGGATGTATCTCAATATATAAAGGAGTGCTATGTCCTGATAGGTTAAGAGACTTTCTAAATCAATGGTTAAACTAAAACATTAAATGATATGTTCACACGTATAATTTAGACTTTCATATTTTCAGATCTATTATAAGCTCATTATACCTTTTTGATCAATGTATCTTTTCAATACCTTTGCTCCACTTCTTTCTGATTGGTGATGTTGTGCTCTATTGCTTGGTGTCTACATAAATATTTAGCTCTTTCCTCAGGTTGATTGATCATAACTGTATGAATTTTTTCTTCATCAGTTTCTCTCCAGCATCCTCTTTTTCTATTCACTCCCCTTATTCATAATGAGCTATATTGTCTCTTTATAGACATGAAATCATCATTTCTCACTTCTTGATTTTCTTGTTCTTGGCATGATCTGCAATCTTAGCCAATCTTGGTTTAAATATTTACTCTTGTTTTATCCCATAGATTTCTCCTTGACAACTAGATAAAATAGCTTTAAATCTTTTACTTATCTTTGTCTTTAACTTGTTGATGAAAATAATGTTAACAACCAGTTAAGTCTATCTTTAGCTCTGCCAGCTAAGTATTTTTTCATTTCTGAACTTCAGTTCTTTTCGGTGTTTTAACTCTTGTTAGCTTTGGTCAACACTATATTTCTCCTTAGGTATCTTTATCAGGGTTGTCTATCCGCCGGGGTTTTCTATCCTTTGGGAATTACTATGAATTTATTCTCATCGGTAATGCTTGTGATTATTCTCATCGATAATGCTTGTCAATTTTCTTGCTCGAGCATCACTGTGGCTTTTCTCTTGGGTTTTTTTGTCCATCGGGTTCTAGTAACCATCGGTGTATGTATTCACTTAGTGAATTGTGATCTTTTATGCATTACTAAAAGCATAATATTTATCTCTCTGATTCTCTGAAGTCTTTGACAATTTGAATATAACTGATCAGATTATATCAAGTTGATAGTAATGACAATACAATCCATTAACTGATTTAGTGTCTTGCATTATCTTTCTATATTTTGGTGATCAACTTAATATCTTCAAACATTCAATCAATTATATGTCATCAAGTTCTCCATAGGTTAAGCAAGGAGGGGAATACCATGAAGAAACACATTTGGAAAAAGAAGAAGGGAGAAGCAGGGAAGAAGAAGCAATTAGCTCAAAAATTCTTGAAGAGTTACCTTCTACGAGCCACCAATAAAGTGAACATACTAACTGGGGGAAATTGGTGAAAATTTCACATGTCTTGGATCTACCACCCTTTGATCCTAAAATGGCTAATAGGCTACACAAGATAACTATTCCTAAATTTCTAAATCAGTCAGATGAGAATATCTCAAATTCACATGATTATGAATGGGATGGGATGTCTGGTGCTACCATGGATATTGAGGTAGACGTGATCCATAAATTTGCACCTTTACGAGAAAGGGGGGGAATTTCTAACACTACCCACAATACAAATATTGTCACAATATTGGTTGATGTAGTGTTCCCAACTATAATTGATGCAGACACTGGCATCTTAATATAACAAGGGGAGTACCAAAAGATATTAAACAAATTTGATAGAAAAAGGGAAAGAGAAGAAGGAGAAATCAATGTTAGGTCACTAGAGTTAGGTTTGCATAACACTAATAATGATGATCTAAACACTATAGAAGCTAACTTAACAAAAAATTTCTTATCAGTTAATAGTCTTGACACTAATGCGGTATTGTCCTTAGAATCCTCTAAATATCTATCCTTGGTAAACCCTGAACTAGTGGATTGGATCGAGTTAGAACCCATAGTTATAATGAACTTTTCTAAAGAATACACTTTGGCCTTGTATCTGAATGCTTGTGAACCATATCCATCTTCCACCAGTGCAAGGAGTGTGAATATAAAAGAGGAGGATATCAAGTTTATTAGTACAAAATTGAAGAAAAAAAAAACTGATGGTGAAAACCACATTATGGCGGTATCAGATTCTAAAAAAATAAAAATAAAAGATGTATCTAATGGTGAAAACCTCTCAGAGGTTCCAAAGGATGAGATTATTGATATTCTCCCTAAGAACTTCCAAGAAAGATCTTTAGTATTAATAGAACCAACACAGCCAGTCAATCTTGGAATAGTTGAAGCTCCTCAATTTGTCCATCTTGCACAATCTTTATCAGAGGAATAAAAGGCACAGTTCACTAAGTTCCTTAAAGATAAAAAGATCAACTTTGCATGGTCTTATTTTGGTATGCTTGGATTAGATCTTGAATTAATAATGCACCACTTATCTATAACTCCTGGGATAAAACCTATCAAGCAAAAATTAAGAAAGATGCATCCACATGTAGCATTATTGGTAAAAGTAAAGCTAGAAAAACTCTTAAAAGTTGGATTCATAAGGGCCATTACTTATGAAGGATAGATTTCTAATGTAGTCCCATTTTCTAAAGTAGACAAGTCTATCATAATTTGCATAGACTTCAGGGATATAAATAAAACTTGTCCTAAAGATGACTTCCCACTATTGAACATTGATATGATTATATATCTTAGGTAGGATATGAACTCTATTCACTCATGGATGGATTTTTGGGCTACAACCAAATAAAGATCACCCCTGAAGACCAAGAAAAGATATAATTTACATATGCATGGGGAAAATTTTACTGGAGCATAATTCCATTTGGGCTAAAGAATGTTGGGGCCACATATCAAGGATCTATGACAACAATATTCATGACATGGTATATAAGAATATGGAGGACTATGTGGATGATACCTTAGCCAATTTGAAGATCAGAATAACTCACATTGAAGACTTGAGAAAGATACTAGATCTAACAGAATAATTTCAACTAAGGCTCAATCCAAATAAATGTGCATTTGGGTCTGAATCAGGAAAGCTCTTAGGATTCATTGTATCAGCCAAACAAATTGAGGTAGACCCAAAAAAAGTGAAAGAAATAATGGAAATGCAACCCCCTCGTAACATAAGTCAAATGAGGACTCTCCAAGGAAGACTCCAATCAAACAGAAGATTCATGTCTCAACTAGCAGATAGAGCACACCCTTTCACAAAATTGTTACATAAAGGAGTGACTTTCAAATGGGATGAACATGCTGTAAAAAAAAATCAAATAATTAAAATATTATCTAGATAATCCTCCTATCTTAATGGTTCCTATTCATGGAAATTTATTATTTCTCTATATTTCAGCTATGGCTACATCACTTGGAGTATTTCTAGCACAAGAGGATGATACCAAGAAGGAAAGAGAAATTTATTATATCAGTAGGACATTGGTATCCTATGAACTCAACTATAGTATAATTGAAAATATTTGTCTTGCAGTTATTTTTGCGTCCCAAAAGCTGAAAGACTACATGCTTTCACATATAGTGAAACTCATTGCAAAGATTGATCCTCTCAAGTACCTCCTGAGTACGATAGCATTAACAGGAAGGCTAGAAAAAATGGGTCTTAATACTCAATGAATTTGATATAGAGTATGTACACGAAAAGGCCATTAAAGGACAAGTTCTATCAGATTAAATGGTTTATTCACCATTGCCAAATGCAACACCATTGACAATAATGCACTTAATAGAACATCCATGGAAATTTTACTTTGACGGTTCTTTCACACAACAAGGATCTGGAGAAGGGATATTGTTTATCACTCCTCAAGGTTACACGATACCTAAGGCATACAAAATGATGTTTCTATGCACCAACAACATCTCATAATATGAAGTATTGGTAAATATTTTCAATCTATCCATTGAATGGAAAATCATAGAGTTACATATATTGGTGATTCTCAACTCATCATCAATCAAGTAAATGGAGAATACCAAAAAAAAGATGAGAATTTTATGTTCTATAAGCAGATGAAAGAGGATTTGAAGAAGTACTTTGTGTTTATCATGTTTCAACAAATTCTAAGAATAGAAAATAGAGCTGCAAACACCATGGAAATGTTAGCATCCATGCTACAACTGGATTAACATCAATTTTGCTATGACTTCTTGGTGGAAGAACTATCTTTTCTTGTAGTTGATGCAGCTGATTCCCAAGTTATTTGTGCCCTAAATGTCCAAAACCAATCTAGGAATACCAATATAAATTCCTATCTTACAAATAAAACCTTACCCAATGGTTTTTCCAGAAATGAAAAATGAGCCTTAATTAGGACAGCATCGTGTTATGTACTCATCACTACTAACTTATATAGGCGTGGTCTTGATGCAATGCATCGCCTTATGTACTCATCACTACTAACTAATATAGACGTGGTCTTGATGGAATGTTACATAGATGTTTAGAAAAAGAAGAGTCTAATCACGCATTAAAGAGGTCCATGAAGGTGTGTGTGGGTGTCACTCAAATGTTTTTTCATTAGCTAAGAAACTTCTAATGGTCAGGTACTACTAGACTACAATAGAGAAAGATGAAGTTCAATATGCCAAAATATGTCAAAAATTCCAAACACATGGTAATCTTATCCATGCTCCAGCTAGGGAGATCATACCATTTATCACACATTGGTCATTCCAATAATGGGCCTTTGATCTTGTTGGACAGATCTATCCCAATTCTTCAAATGGACATAAATACATCATCACGGCCACTGAGTAGTTTACAAACTGGGTCAAAGAAGTGCCACTAATCAAAGCCACTAGAAAAAAAGTAGCTATGTTCATCTTGAACTACATCATCTATAGGTATGAGATACCCTCATCTATTGTAATAGACAATGGAGGGCAGTTCAAGAACCAAGACATTGATGACCTTTGTACACAATTTCACATTACTCAGTATTTTTCATCCATCTATTATCCTCAAGGTAATGGACAAGTTAAGGCTTCAAACAAGAACATTCTAAAAATCCTACACACAAATGTGAGAAAATTTGGTAGAGACTAGCATTTAGAATTGAATCCAACACTATGGGCTTACAGAACAAGAATCAAAACACCAACAGGAGCCACACTATTTTCTCTAGTCTATGGAATAGAGGCAGTAATACCAATTGAAGTAGAAATCCCTTCTTTGTGGGTATCCCTCAAAGGTCTTATCACAGATGAACAATACCGCATAGATAGGGTATAAGAACTAGAGATGTTGGATGAGGGCAGACAACAAGTGTTCAATTGCCTAAAATTTTATCAAAAAAGGATGTCAAAAGGTTACAACAAGAAGGAAAATCCAAGATAGTTTCAAGTGGGAGATCTCATTCTCATGGAGAATCCTAAGAATCAGCCAAAAATTCAACAAAAAGATAAGTTTGAACCCAACTGGCTGGGGCCTTTTTTTATCACAGCAACTTTTGGGATGGGAGCTTATTAGCTAGCTACACCTCAAGGATATTTCCTTCCTAATCCTATCAATACTCTACACTTGAAATGGTTCTATGCTTGACATCTAGTCGAAGCGCTTATACAACGAAATTGATCTTGAGAAAATATCAAAAATAGAAAAACTTGATCCTAAAAAAAGCCAAAAATAGTGAAAAAGAGAAAAAATAAAAAATAGTGGAAAAATTCCTGAAAAAAAGTGTTCTTGGTGAAACCTGGCAAACAGACACCTTGATACTAAAAAAAATAGAAAAAGAGAAAAGTACAAAAAAATTGAAAAACAAGAAAAAGTGTCTTGGCAAAAACCTGGAAAACAGGCATCTTGGTAGCAAAAATAGAAATTTGTCAAGTGGTGAAAATTGGGAAAATAGGCATCACTTGTACTAAGTGCTCCATCTATCAATGCATCGCTTGCATGTATCCTTCACGGTCATTTTCTTGACATCAGCTGGAACCTGAACGCTTCAAGATTATACTTTCCTTACCTGGATTTTTTTCTATATCTGAGTCTTATGATACTCATACTTCATTGGGGGCATGTGTCCTACCAATTTTAGCATTTAGCTTGGATCTATTAGTCAGAGGTTGTTGGTTGCATTGTCATCCTAGGTCCTTGTCTAGGAAACTTTTCCAATGACATAAAATAGTATTTATTAATACTCTCAGAAAACATCATTATCACTATCACAAACAAAGGTGTTTCTTAAACACCACCTACCTTTAACAGACATCATTTTAGTGTTTCTCAACACTTTAATCAAACAGTGTTTCTCAACACTCCATTGGATTGCAATTATTGATATTGTTTATCTCACTGGCTCAGAAAGATATACAGTGCTAAAATCTAAGCTTTAATTGATGATTTATCTGCTATGATTGAATGATGAATCAAGGGTGTTCCTAAACACCACATAAACACCTATAGACTAATCTTGATTTGATCATGACTCTTTTAATGTTCCAATGATTTTTCAAACTAGGGTCATATATAAATGGTCATGAATTTTCTTTGTCTGATTATCAATTGTTGCTTGTTATGTCTTCCGAGTTACTCCATAATATTTATTAAATGACAAAGAGTCACAAGGACAGGGGGCATAAAATTTTCTTTATTTTCTTCATGTATTAATTGCTTCAATGATCCTACAAACTTTACCTAATTTGGATGTTTATGATAAGAGCCTCCAACATGAGTGGATAGCCACATATATCTCGATCATTTTTATGTGTAAGCTATGGTGAGGTTGAATCAATTCCTTGTTTGTTTCTAATCAACTTCTTAGTAAGGTGTACGACACATTATGTACCCAAGGATATGAACATCAAGGGTCATTGTAGGTTACATATCTTAAATGGCACACAAACAGAAAATGATTCTTAAATCAAAAGGAGATAACTGAGAAGTCATCTTGTCCTTTATGCCTTGATGCTTAGGCTTATTTTTTATATTGCATCCAATTAAGGTAGTATTCTTACTTTCATGATACTTCCAGGGTATCAGTGATAGTTGTACTGACCATTGATGTTCATTACACAAATGCTCTATGATGATAAAATGCTACTGTAAAAATATCAATGACAGTCCTAGAGGTTTGCATTTAGTTGCTTTTAAGTTTGCATGGTTCATTTGGCAGCATAAGTACTTGATCTCAAAATGATTTTTGGTTTCATTCAAATCCAAGTTTGACTACTTAATCTATTACTAATATATTATTTTCGTTGCATATCTAGCATATTCATTTTGTATTCTTTTTTGCATTCGTAATCGGAAAAGAAAAAACAAAAAACATAAGTCATCCAAGTGTTGCATTTTCTACATCTTAAGTGCATCCATACATATATTTTCATAAAGAAAATTTCAAAAACATACATCTACATATTCACATAGAATCATTAAACACATCTACATATCAGTGACAAGCACAGAGCATAAATGATGTCACCACATGAATAAAATCTAAATCGTCAAAAAGACCAAGTACATCATCAGGCTATATGTACTCTATTTGTTTCTTCTCCAATCTATCAAGAATGAAATCCAGTACGCAGAAAACATAAATCATAGTGCATACCTCATTTTGTGATGGTCTCCAAAAAATGTAGAAATGATCTATACATACAGAAAATGATTTGCAAGCTTTACGCAATGGTTTTCAAGGTTCTTTATCAACAGTACCTAATAAAATTTAGCTCAATTTTTGACATGCGTATGTCATTTTTGTGACTGTAAAATGTAGAACAATCCACCAATGTCATTGTGGAACTTTTTTTGTCAAATCAATTGATGACTAGCTTGAGTTGTCAGAAAACCAATCATGAAAAGGTAAAAAAAAAAGGGTTTTGTGTGAAGAATTGTAAGCAGCTTTCACGACCAGCCCATTCCACACTTGGTCACATTTATGATTCAGTACAACGTGATCAATTGAAAAATAACAACAACAATGCTATATAAATGATGTCAAAGTCGTCAAAACACTAAGGGGGTTGGTTGGTATAGAGATGAGGGTTCGTCGATCAATTTGTCATTCATATAGTTTTCTCATCGATGACGAATGTGATGAACATTGAAATAGCGACAACATGTTTTTTTTTTTAAATAAAAATAATTTTTTATATCTTTCTTTATTGAACTAATAATATGCTGGAGTAATTTGCCAATGTAGAGCAGAATTGAGCCTGAAATGTAGAGTAAAGTTGAGCCAGAATGAAATTATTCGCAAAGAGGCCAACTTGGTCTTACACAATTCAACAAGGTATTTATGCCAAGAGGCTGACCTTGGGCCCTCAAATATTTCATTCCAGCATGTGTGTGTGTGTGTGTGTGTGTGTGTGTGTGTGTGTGTGTGTGTGTGTGTGTGTGTGTGTGTGTGTGTGTGTGTGTGTGTGTGTGTGTGTGTGTGTGTGTTGATTTCAATGATAAATAACAAATAATAAATATTGCCAATATTTATTATTATTATTATTTATACTTATCGATTTATTGTCCAAGCTAGAAGATATTTGTTGTAAAGACCATAATATCAATACTCTCTCTTTGACTTGAGGCAAAGATCCACTCTTAGTGTTAGAATAACTGAGAGGGGGGCTAAATCAGTGGCCTCTAAAATATTCCAATAAATCAACCCAAAAAACTTAGTACCACAATATCAAGCCTCTAGTTATCTTCAGTCCTACAAGATGAATACCTTCAAATAATCTTAACAAATAACTACTGCTCGGAGTTCACTGTTAAACCTTATTCTTACTATTTACTGATTAGAAGTCTTTCAACCAAAATACAATAAATTTCTTAGCGTATACCAATCAATCCAGATTTAGTTATGTGTAATGAAAAATACTAAAGTAATGACTCATAAACTGTAATGCCCAAAATAAACTGAGCAAAACACAACCATTTTTTTTTTTAATAACTGAATTAAATATTATACTAATCTAACTTATGAAAGCAACAAAACTTTATTTGCGTGATCTTATTAGGGTAAAACAAACCTAAGGAAATATTAAATACACTTCCTTGATAATCTATTGTTGTCCAATTTGTCAAAGTAAGGGTGTATTAAATTTATTTTATTAAGATATAATATTAAAATTTTTACTAAAATAAACTAGTAAGTTAGTTCCTTACTAAAGTGTAGATTTAGTAAGAATTAAGATTACTATTTAAATTTTAATTTAATGAAATATAATACATTAAATTATATAAATAATCCTTTAGAGACATCAAACGTCTTAATCTAATACTATTAATAATTTTCTTAATGATATTACACTCGTAAAATAATAATGTGCTACTATAATTAATCTATGTGTTTAAATCTATGGCCGATGATAATTACATCTCAAAATTATCATATCCATCTCATTATGGATTTAATATATTAACATTTTTAATTTAATTCCTCTTTATGTTATATTCCCCAAATGTAATTTAATACTAGTTCTATGTCAATAGTGAAACGATATAAATGTTAAATCTTTAGTAAATAAATTATTTATGCGTAACAAGAATAAAAAAA
>MU227639.1:4856440-4868504 GCA_018584345.1 Thuja plicata
ATATTTTAATTATTAATTGTTATTTTCTTTCAATTTTGGAGAGGAGTCCTTTTAGGAGTTAACTGAATGTGTTGGCATTAGGGTTTTCTTGATTAGGGGAAATGGATCCTCATTAGGGGGATTCTTCACGCATTCTCTCATAACAGGTTTTTGGGAGCATTTTTGGAAGCTTTGGTGTGTGCTTGGTTTTGGAGCATAATTTTGGAATTCTCCTTGCTTGGATTTTGTATTGTGCATTCTTCAACAGATTTTGAGGTAGGGTCTTATTCATGTCAATTTTGGTTTTTGGATCCCTGTCTTCTATGCATCCGAAAAACTAAGAATCCTTTGTTTGATCATTCCTTGCTTGTTTATTTTGTGTTTGAGGGTTTCAATTGGTAAAATATGTTTTTAGATCAAATTCTTGTTTTAATTCAGGCTTGCATGTCAGATCTGTGTTTGTGGGCACAAAGGGTTTCATTTTATAGTATTAAATGTAAATGGGTATTACGGTTTCTAATTGGAATATAATGTTAAAATGGGGTTTTTTGAAAACCTAGATCCTTAATGTTTGTAGGAAAATAAATATTATCCTAGTATGGAAGTGCTGTCAAAATTTTGTTGAATAAATCCTTATGGTTCTCCTAGAAAATGATAAATTAAAATGGCCTATAGTTCTAACTATAGTAGAGAGAAAAATAAATCCCCCTTTGAAAATGCTTGTTTGAAAAGAATTAATTGATGAAAAAATAGCTCTCTGTTATAAAATACAGAGTTAAAAAAAAAATTTATTTCACCAGTCAATTTTTAAGTTCAGAAGAAGACAAGAAAAAAAAAAAGGAAAGCCCTTTTAATATTCCATTTTTCGAAAATATTTTTAATAAAAAAAAAATTAATATGTATATGCTTCGCTTTATACTTTTTGGAAATTTTAATTTTTAAAACAAAAAATAAATAAATATAAAAAAAAAAATTTAAAAGTTTTGGGGCGGGGGCCACCACCTTACCCCACCCCCTACCGCGCGGGTACCATGGGCCTGACGGTCTGCACAGTGCAGTACCACACGGGGAGCCGTGGGCCTGCGGGCCGTGGAACCCCATAGGGGGACCATAGGGGCCGCAGTGCCCACATGGCACTGTCCCCGCGGGCCTTGAGAGATGGGTGGGGGGCCGCGGGACCCCCCCATATTATTTTGTAATTTTTTATTTATGTTTTTTTTTAATTAAAAATTTAGTTTATTAAAATGGGTTTAAATTAGATTTAGTTAATTAAAATTTAGTTTAAATAAAATTTGTTTAATTTAAATTTGGTTTATTAGATTTTGATTAATCTTTAAATTAGTTTATTTTATTTTTAAGTTAATTTAGTTAATTTTAGATTAATTTATGATTAAATTCATAATTAATTTATTATTAATTTTTAAATTAATTTAGAGTTAAGGTTAGATTGGTTAGGGCTTATTTTTAAAATTTGTTTTAAATTGGATTGTTGGAGAAATGAGGATTTATATTGAAAGGGAATTATTTTTCTAAAAAGGGGAAATTAATTTTCATTGATTTAGAAACCAAGGGAGTTTTATTTTGTCATTATTATAAATTGACTAATATTAATCAATGAGTTTTGTAGGTGTAAACCTAGATAATGATAGATTTATGATTGGACGAAGTTGATTAATGCTATGTTACACCTAAGATTTCATAATTTTGTAATTATAGCAAGAATTGGTAATTATTCCATGGGTGTGTTTATATGTTGATTTTATAAATAGATCTATAGAATATGTTAAACATTACCAATATAAAGTATTTAATTATCTTTGGATAGTAATTGTAAAGGGTAAATGAATTTGCATAATTAGGGATTATAAATTTGTTTATCCCTACGTTAACACCTTATTTAATTTAATGCTCTCTAAATATGAAGTTATTATTCCATGATGTGTCTGGAGTGCGTGATTAAATAAATTCATGATTTCGGGTATCTGTTGGGCTAGATGACCCTAGGATTTAAATCTAGAGGTTTTCGGGATTATACTTTCTACATGGTGTTTTATGCAATGTCGTTTGTGTTTATATGATGATGTCATAGTCCTGATTTCCTATACCCAACCTAATTCTGTTATGATGTGCTTTATGGTCTTATGAGTATATTGTGGATGTGTTTGTGGTTATTGAGAACCTATGTGCTCCTGAATGGGCAGGATGCGATTTGTGGTTATGTATATCTTCGTGTATTGATCTTGAGCCTAGATAGGTTAACTAAGTGTATAGTGGGGAAGTGGCTTGCAATGGGGGTTTAGGACCCTAAGCGGTTACTAGGTAAACCCATTGGCAAGTTACTTAATAAGTGGAAATATAATACATTAAAGGGGTTTTAAATGAATTAATAAGATGTCTGAGTCTCTACCCATGCCTTGCATGTTTTCGCATGATAGGATGGGAGTTGGGATCCTTGTCTTCGCGAAAGGATCACTGAGCCACATAGTGTCACCTGGAGGCCAGGGTCAAGAGGTACTACTAGGTTTACCTTCAAGGTTGGACTTATGTGATGACACTTCCCTATATAAAGCTTAGGTTATCCTACGTGTGTCGGTTGTATTTGGTGTTGTTTGGTATTCTTCGTTATGGTTTAGATTGCTTCTAGAATCTTCCTTTGCATTGAAGTATGAGGTCATGTGTACCTTGTTTGTATTCTTGTTGTATACCCCGTGTAATGGGCCTATTACTATCTCCTCAGCATGGTGGGAGTGGACCTTTGGTTCCACGTGGTCGGGTGGTAGTGATTCTTATTACCATTGGGATTCCGATGGATTCTTCTTCATGCTTGGATGTTCCTTGTTGCAGTTTCATCTTCATAGTCTTTTGGAGACTTTCTCAGTTTCATGAGTTGTATATTTGTACCATATGTTTATATTGGTTATCATCCTTTGGAGGATGCATTTTATTGTTTATTATGTATTATTACATACCCTGCGATTTGTGCAGTGGATGTTGATTAGGTAGTATACCTTATGGTATCAGTTGTATATGTAATCTTCATTATGAGATGTATGTTATTGGTTTCAGATTATGTAACCTTTATGTCAGTTCTTTATTGTTATATCATAGATTAGTTTATTTAAGTAATTCTACGTCAAGGAACCCTCAAGGAATGTTAATCATGTATGAGTTGTATTTGATGTATGTCATGTACTTCATTGTGTTGCTTCCGCATTGCTATTAATATTGTTTGTAAACATTTTAAAAAAAAATTATTCCTTGAACTTAGTGTCGTGTTTGGGTTAAGTTCTCCTAGGTTCCCTAGCAGGGCATTACATATATACACTTATGTAGTGGTTTTATATTAATGTCTACATTCAGACTGAGCACAGTTGGTAAATAGAATGAGTTGAGGTTGGGCATTAAAGAAGTTCAGTGTTGACTGAGTTCACTCAAGCATTTTAGTCTTGGTCGGGCATTCAGTTGTATCAAACTAACAGTGATTTATATTATGTAATTAAATTGTTATTGTTACCCTAAATTACAACATCTATCAAAATAACCACAAATAGGAAAAGATTGCATATTTAGAAGAGTCTAATGAATACTATCCTTCAGATATTATTAATTAACATTTTATCATTACATTCATTGTCAAAAGCTATCATTTGTGCTCTAAGTATTGATCACATTCCATAATTTCAAATTTATAATTAATCAATTACATTGTGCATTCAAACTAAATGTAATCTACAAGTGTCTTTTCATATTTATTTTCATGTCAAGTAAATAGTACATTGCATAATAGAAAGCATGATAGAAGTATGGAGTAGGGGTCCCATGAATTGCCTTGTGGTTGGTTGCTTGTTGGCTGTCTGTTAGGTCCTAGGTCTCCAAGTCCATGTCTTCATCTTCATTTAGGTCTTTTAGGGTTCAACCTGCATCATGAGAGAAAGAGGGGTGTTAGACCTAGTTGGATCTAAGAAATAAATGGAACACAAACAACATACAATCAATTCTTATAATGTTGCATATCAATCTGATGAAATCAATGTAACAAGGAAAAATACATCCACAATATCTGAAACATAGTATTAAAGGGACTTGTTCTAAACATGAAACCTTTTGCTATTTATGGTCACTTTGATGGATGTTATTCTTGTCTTTATAACCAAATATCTAAATGAAAGGGATTTAGTATTCCGATCTGAGAAACCTTTTTCAGAATTTGATCAACCTGTTAATTCAACAAACACAAATAAATCAACCAACAATCATGAATGAGTGTCATCTTGGATGACACTCACCCACAAACATTAATTGATTCATTTTATCTGCTGACCTAACAGAATGATTGGTGATATGTGTGAAAATAGGTGGATGTGTAATTAAATGTAGGAAGAAAAAAGGAAATGCAGTGGATGTCATGAGCCCATACTCGAACTTCATAGAAGCCATTACATACAAGAAAGATTGTTTACATCTTAGGAGGTTACTGCTCACATGCATAAGGGAGAAAAAGATCCAAATACATGAAAGAACACAAGTGGTGCTACAGGAGACACACGAGCAAAGAAAGATCTTTAATAAACTGGAAAAATGCAGAATTGGAAGAATGTGAGGTTCACTATTATTATACAAGTGAGAAATAACAAGAGATGTTGCTACAGTAAGAATACCAAATGCGGAAAGGGTGTAAGAGTTCATTTTGAAGATCCATGTTGAAACCACATGCCTAGTGATTGATCATATTTTCTATGTTATGAGGTACTGATGTTTATGTTTATTTGAAACAATAAGATTTGTAAAAAAGAAAAGATATATAGCAGAAGTAACAATTACTAAAAACTGTAAGTAAAGAATAGAGAACAAAGGTTTCAATGACATCATGTTTGTGTGCATTCATAAAATGAACATTCATAGAAAACAGTTACATTATGGACAAAAAACCAAAGATTATCCATCCAAAGAGTTCATAAGATGATGTGACAATTCATGACTTCAAAGGAATACAGTTTCATGCCTTCAAATAAAGTTTCAAGAGATATCTGTATGCAGGGTATTTAGATAAATGCATCTTATACTGTTGTATTAAGATATAATGTTCATTCATGCATACATTGCAGGGTATACATTCATGATAAAAATGTAGCATATACATTCATGATGATGAGACATACATGTTTAAATTAGGGTTCCCATTATGAGTATGGCCCATGGGAGTAATGAGCCCGTGCTCGAACCCCATGGGTAGTATCTTATATGCATTTTAAAAGAACAATGTGGTTTTTGCACTAAGAGGAATACCATTTTCAGAATGTTTTAAACATGTTGTGTTTCCATTTTTGATAAAATATGCTCATAGTTTTATCAGTAAAACTAAATATTGTTGTGTTTTTATAATGTTGTAAGCATACTGGAAAGGAATATCTTATGTGTTTTTCTAGACAGAACAAAGAAAAGGAGTTCCACTTGGACAGAGGAAACATGTTTTATGCTTATTGCAATGTTGTGTGTTCAAATACATTAAGTAGTATGCTTTTAAGCATAAAAATAGTCATGAAGGAAGCCGTGTTCTTATTACAAATCAAGATATTGACAAACTTGCACATCTGCAAGTTCTCTTACAGATAAAAGGCCATGTGGGTATTGTTGTTTTAGCAGAACAACTAAGTGACAGCAAAAAAACTAAGTGACAGTAAAACCTAAAATCAAGTGGTGTTTCATGCTACAATGGAGGATTTGACAAGAAACAAAACACAAAAAGAAACCCCATTGTTATTGCTAAAAGATTTATCCGCTACAATAGTGCCTCTATTCCACATTAAAACTATAGTGAACAAAAATGCAAGGATCACTTATCTAGAGAGGCCAAGTGTCGTGGGCAAAGACCAGCAAAGGAGTAAATCTCGAGCTTTTTGAAGTTACAAATAGTGGTGGCTGCGGTCAATAATGTATTTTCTTCCAACTTCATTCATATTACACCATTAGAACTAGGGATGAATATGAAGTTGTGCGTGAAATATCCTTAGTTCAAAGCTGAAAATCATGGGTAGCTTGACACCTCTCAACCACATCTTAGATTCATTCCAAGCTTGCAGTGGTTGTTCAAACCATCAACCTCAAACCCCAAGTTTAAAGCATGCATTCGGCACCATTTGTCATGGCATTACAACTTTCAAAGTCCAAGTTGTTCTAGCATCTCTCAAGCTAGAGTTAACTCACTGTTAAAACCTAGGTTTGAGCAAATAAAAGACTACAAAACTCCATCATTATCGAAGAAGAAACCAACAGAAGATGCCATGTGTTATGGCGAAACAAAACCCAATCTCTTTTTTCCTCATAAATATCGAGAATCCTGAGCTTCTTCATAGAATTGAAGCAGATATATTTCCATTAATCATGGTTTCCAGAATCAACATGGTGGTGCCAAAGAGAAGAAAACCCTAGATGCAAATGAAATTGATAAATACTATGCATTATGTTTTACCCAAGTTTGAAGTTTACTGACAAATGGAGTAAATGCTATGACAGTTCCCAGTGCATTGATATTCCCTCCATAGTGCCACGATGGTACCTTTTGTGCCACAAAATGCAACAAACTATATTCTCAATAGGAGTAATCATGTCAATGGTGAGCTATGGTCAAACATCACGTTAGAGTTACATCAACTTCCATAGTATGGTGTCGGCTGAGTAGGGTTAATCTTTGCTGCCAATATAGTGGAGTTAGGGTTTCCTATGATGTCATTTTATGTTGGGATTGTATGCCTTTTGAGGTTATGTATTTGGGTTTATACATTTTGAATGTTATGTAATAAAGTTGGTAGGGTATATAGAAAGATGTATTTTATTTACCAACTTTAGGGGTGCTAAACTTAGGGCTTGATTTAGGGCACTTGTTAAGCCATATAGTTTAGTAGTTTGATATTGTGGATGGATTTTGGGGGGAAATATTTTCAAAAAATTAAGCCATGTGGGCTATATAGTGGATCCTTTCCATTGTTAGGGGGGTTCAAGATTGTAGAGAGTAAAGCTTTTAGTGAACTTCTTGTTCCTATAGCTACCTGTTTATGCTTTTGTATCCATTGTTGGGTCATGTTTGTGATATCAATTTTGTGCAAGAGGATGCTTGTATTCCTTGCCAATATTTTGAGATTCATTCATGTAACTACATACAGATTTGAGAAGAATATAGTTGACCCATTTTTCATACATCTTGTGGTGATCATTTGTCCAAATTCTATTCAATTTTTTGCATTCAAGTGTAATACATATGTAGCATGGATAGTGGATTGTATCATTTCATATTCTAGATTACATAATATAAGCCTTTTGTAGAATATGCATGTTGTTGATAGTAAGATTGCTATTTGTGGTTAAACCCTAGTAGTGACCTTCAAATTAGCCTATGTATTGGATAGTGGGTGATATTGCAAAGATCATTAGGGTATGTTAAGTGAATGTCAGTTTGAGGCTTTGAGAGATCTGAATCTTATTTGTTGTATCACCTTTTCAAGTTTTATTCATACAATTATAGTTAGAGTTTCTCCTTTTCCTTCCCAAAATCAAGAGAAGATAGTATAAAATTGATACCCAAATTCAATAGGAACCGGCCTAGAATCCGGAGACTCCTTCTCAATCATAGTCTACCCATAGCTAGAGAAGGTTTCCATTGTTAGGATAGAATAACTATAAATCCCCAATGCCTAAGTTGGGGTGGTAATTCTAAGCCTCAACAGTTTTTGGCACTCCCAGTGGGACCACGAACTACTTCTCAGTTTTGATCTACTAGTTGTATGGTTGTTTTTAATTTCAGTTACAGCTCTCAGTGTGGATTTTAATGAGTAGAACTCCAACAAGATCAAACAAGAAGGGATTTGTGTATCAGGAATTATAGACAAGCAGAAGGGGAGGAAGATCATCCAGAGGTGGAAGAACATCACAAGATCCAAAAGGTACTATATTGAATTAAAATTTCTCATCATTTGGTAACCCCATTTTTGAAAATCAAATCACAAATTTAGAGGAACTTGAGGTTATTATTGAAGAAATCAGTCTTTCTAAAGATCTGAGTGTTCCTAATCTTTCCCGATTAGAATTTCCAAGTGTTGAAAATTTATTTATAGATAATTCTATTCTTGGAGCCTCTACAAGTGGTACTGTAGCAACTCTCTAGAATTTGAAGACTTACCAAAGGAAGGTAGTTCAGCCTACCCAACCTCCTTTTGTACCTATTGTTTAGCAACAAGTACCACCAGCTACAGGAATGGAAAGAAATCTTCCATTTGTTCCTTTTGATCAAGGTAGTCCTCTCCAGATTGCAAATCACAACAATATACCTTTGGCTACCTTGAAAGGTCTACCATCATTCACTGGAGAAGGTCAAGTGATATCCATTGAACACATTAGAGATATTGCATCTCTTTGCAATGTCCATCATGTCATGGAGGAAGATGTGGCTTTGAAGTTGTTGGCTACATCACTAAAAGGTAAAGCTCTTGATTGGTTCAGAACTCTTCCAGTAAATTTTATTGCTACTTGGGATGTTTTGGGGGAGAGGATTTCTAATCTTTTTGAGGATAAGTCTGATAATTTTTCTTTGGTGGAGAAACTAACTACCATTAAAAGGGCTCCACAAGAAGAACTAAGTGATTTTAATCTCAGATTTCAGAAGACTTGGAATAGGATTCCTGCCACGGTAAGACCCTCTACCGAATATGCATTTTTATATTTTTTTAAAAGCTTGAATAGTGATATTTCGGTAGTAATCCAATCCATGTGAGGGAATTCTTTACCTCAAGCCTTCTATAATTCAATTAGGGAAGAGAATAGCCTCATTCAGGAAGGAAAGATAGCTCCTAGGCCACCGATGCCTTTCTTTCCCAATATCCAATCTAATATGCCATTAGTTACTCCACCATTAGCTCCATTGCCATCTTATAAAAGTGAAGAAATAATGCCTATTGTCCCTCCTAGTGAATTGCAAAGCATTAAAAATAGCCAGCAAAAGATTGAGAGCTTGCTACAAACTTTTGGGAATGAACTAGTAAACCTAAAAATGTAGCAAAGCAATCCAATAGCCCATACTCAGAATTAGTTTGCTAGTTCTTCATCTCATCAGCCTAATTAGCCCATTTATCAAGGGAACAAGCAGCAATATCAAGGAAATAGCAATGCCAATAGGCAAAACTGGAACCAAAGGCCTTATAGACCTTGCAATCCTACACCTCTTAATGCTATTAGGGATATTGTTCCTAGCCAAAATAACCTTGCTGCAGATTATGAATGGTGCTATTCTTGTAATGAACCCCACAATCAGTCCAAGTGTACTAATGGAGTGCTCAATCAAGCCCTAATGGTTCAAAGTGTGATGGATTCACCACCTACTGTATCCACTAAAGAGACTCAACAACACTCTGATACGACTTCCCCTGACACTGCATTCCTCAATTGGAAAGAGGAGGAGTTCTGTAGAGTGAATGGTGATTCATCTATATCAGCAAACACAAGAGCCAAGAAGAGAGCCCTAGAATTGGAGCAGTCAGCTGCTAGGATTGCTGCTATAAATCAATCATCACCCATTCCACCAGTTTCAATCCTAAAGGGGGCCTCTACTCATGCAAACAAAGAAACACAGTATCAGAAGTAGGCAGATCAGACCATTAGTAAGGCACCTCAGAAGGTACAGTTTTCTGTCCCGTATAACATTGTTGATAATATGAAGAAGATGAATGTTTCTATTTCTATGTGGGATTCATTAGCTATTCCAAGGCAAACTAATTTATTGAAAGAAGAGTTGTCTAAATAAATAGTAATTTCACATCAAGCTGTACATCATCATCCTAGAGTGGTTATGGCCAATTCAAAGCCTTCAATAGTTCATGATGAAGTGGTTAAAGGAGAAAAGAAGATTGGTAAAGTGCAGTAGCCAGTAACACAAGTGAGTAAAAATACTACAGATTTGAAGCAATCAGCAATACTAGTTGAAAGAAAGTCAGAAAATATGCAGAAGATGACAAAAAAGGAAGGTAAGAAATCTGAAAATGTTAAGCCTCCTCATTTCTATGTCTCTTTAATTATTGGAAACAAATTAGTGCATAATTGTATGGTAGACAGTGGGGTAACCAGCACTATCATGCCAAAGAAGATAGTTGATTTGTTGGATTTAAATTATGAACCCCTTGAGAAAGGAGTTGTCCAGCTTGATGGTTCTTTAGTTAAGACCATAGGTGTTGTTAAAAATGCAAGTTTGACCTTACACTCATGTCCAAACTTCTCCATTTCCCAAGATATTTTTTTCATACATCTACCACCTTACTTTGCTTTATGTTTATCAAGAGAATTCACAGCCAAAATAGATGGATAATTCTCATCAGATTGGTCTCACCTATATTTTAGAACTAGATATGGTGCTAAGGTGACCATAAAATTAGAGTTATGGGCCAAAGACCACATAGAGCCTTATAATCCTAGTCCCATAAATGCAAGTTGTGTGATCACGGATCTAGATGAAATCAATGAGAGTTCATCTTATAACACACAAGTTGAAGAGTATCCTGATATTGTTCTAGATGAATGGGCAGCTAGAAATGATCAAGATGATGATGTGTTTGATGCTGGTTTTGGTAACTATGTAATGTTTAAATCTGATTCAGTTGTTCCTAATCTGATTAAAGATCAAAGTTCTAAATCTGAATTATCTAACTAGCTATGGGATCTATATTTTGATGGATCTAAGAATAAGGATGGTATTGGTGTAGGAGTTATGTTGGTTTCACCTCATGGTGATAAATTTTATGTTTCTTACAAGTTATCTTTTCCATGTTCTAAAAATATAGCAGAGTATGAAATTCGTATTCAAGGCTTGGAATGGGCTAGGAAAAGAGGAATCAAATGATTAAGGGCATTTGGGAACAGTGAGTTGATAGTAAGATAGGTGAGAGGTATTAATGTTGTTAAAAATGATCTCTTGAAGTTGTATAAATCCAGATTTTCTGATATTTTGGATAATTTTGATGCATTTAACATTATTTCCATACCTAGAAGGAAAAATATGCATGTTGATAGGTTGGCTGGTATTGGTGTTCATGTTTCAATTACTGGAAATAAAGGACAGATCTCAGATCATGCACATGTTAAAATTATTGTAAGGCCATCTATCCCAGATAATGATATTAATTGGCAGGTGTTTAATACTGATGAACATATTTTGAGCTTTATGACTGAAGCAGAAGACTTTTTAGATTCTAAAAATGGCCAGTCCAATCAGCAAATAGAAAATTAGATCACTCAGTTGAAGACTAATAAAGTTCCAAGAGGATTAGTCAGCTTGGAGTCAGCTTTCAACTCTGATGATTAATTCATAAAGAATAAAACCAGCTTGCTAATCAAATAATATCACTATGAAGAGGTGGATATATTCAGAGACAAGTGCTTCAAGGTTGGTAACATTAATTCCCATGAGGACAAGAAAATTCTTATTGAGTTATTTAGGGAATATAATGATGTGTTTGCATGGGATTATACTGACTTAAAAGGATTTGATCCTCAATTAACTCAGCATACTATAGAATTAGAACCAAATGCTAAACCCATTAGACAAAGGCAAAGACCTATAAATCCTAAGCTAGAACCTTTAATGTTGAAAGAACTAAATAAACTTTTGAATGGTGGCATAATATTCCCTATCAAGCATACATCTTGGGTTTCAAATCTTGTTCCTGTGAGAAAGAAGAATGGAGTGATAAGACTTTGTGTAGATTTTTGGGACCTCAATAGGGAATCTCTAAAATATAGGCACCCTCTTCCTTTTATGGAATAGATCTTGCAATATGTATCCAATTCTGAGAGATTCTCTCTTCTTGATGGTTATTCTGGCTATAACCAGGTATTAGTAAGGGATGAAGACCAATTCAAAACTGCCTTCACTACTAAATGAGGTACAATGGCCTATAGGAGAATGTCATTCAGATTATCAAATGTAGGAGCTACATTCCAGAAGGCAATGGACATGGCTTTCAGGAATTTGATGTATAAATTTGTTCTAGTATACCTTGATGATGTCACAATTTATAGCAAGGTTGCAAACCAGCACATAAGCCAC
>MU227639.1:4869450-4885253 GCA_018584345.1 Thuja plicata
TACAATCTATTCCTTATGTTATAATTGATGATACTCTTTATAGGAAGGATTTTTCTGGTATGCTTCTCAAATGCATAGATTATATGGATCAAAGCAAGATTCTATCTGAATTCCATGATGGATCTTGTGGAGGGAATTACAGCCCTAAGACCACAGCTTGGAAAATACTAAGAGCTGGTTATTATTTGCCAGATTTAATCAAAGATGCTCATTCATGGGCAAGAAGATGTCAAAATTGTGCTATGTTTGCAAGAAAACAAAGGTTGGCAGCATTGCCATTAAGACCAGTCATTGTGGATCATCCATTCAATAAATGGGGAGTGGACTTTATAGGTCTAATAAACCCTAATTCTAGTGCAGGGCATAAATGGATCTTGACTGCCACAAATTATTTTACTAGGTGGACTGAGGCCATTGCACTAAAGGAATCTTTTGGAAATATTGTTATGAATTTCTATGATGATATTATAACAAGGTTTGGATTTCCTCAGTCAATAGTATCAGATAATGCCCTAGCTTTTGTTGGATCATCTATAATCGAATGGGCTGTCAAGAATGGTATTTATTTAAATACTTCTTCTAATTACTATCCACAGGGTAATGGTCTTGCAGAGTCTTCCAATAAAAACCTAATCAGAATTATAGAGAAGAATTTACAAGCAACAAGAGGGATTGGCACTCTAAGACGAAGGCATCTTTGTGGCTAGATAGAATTACACCTAAATAGGTTATTGGGAATTCACCCTATGTCTTGGTTTATGGAAAAGAGGCCAGATTGCCCATATCTACAGAAGTTCTAGCATTACAGCTAGCTGATCAAATGCTACTTTTTGAAGAAGGAGATCCCCTTGCCTTAAGGTATGTTGGTTTATTACAGCTTGAGGAAGAAAGGAAAAGGGCACTGGATACTATGGAATTGAAGAAAGCACAGACCAAGAGGGATTTTGATAAGAGAGCTACATCCAGAGATTTCAAGGAGGGTGATCTAGTGCTTAAGTGGGATGTGCTCAAGAGCAGGCTAGGGCAGCATGACAAATTTGACCATTTCTGTTCAGGCCCTTTTTTTATCATAGCCTATAAGGAAAATAATGCTTATCAATTGGCCACAACTTATGGGGAAGTTCTACAAATTATAGTTAATGGAATTCACCTCAAACTTTGCTTTGAGGGTTGGGTTTAGTTTAGGTTTTCATTTCAATAAGTGTTGTCCTAGCACTAGGTCTTTGGGTTGCATGAGTCTAGATTAGATGCATTTTATTTTTAATAAAGGTTGCATCCATGGTTCTAGTTGTATAACTTTGTTTCCCTAGGATAAGGTCTAAGGTCATGTCTAGCAGGCAGACATCCAGCAGAAGTCGCCAAAATTGTTACCCTAAATTACAACATCTATCAAAATAACCACAAATAGGAAAAGATTGCATATATAGAAGAGAATAATTAATACTATCCTTTATATATTATTAATTAACATTTTATCATTACATTCATTGTCAAAAGTTATCATTTATGCTCTAAGTATTGATCACATTCCATAATTTCAAATTTATAATTGATCAATTACATTGTGCATTCAAACTGAATGTAATATACAAGTGTCTTTTCATATTTCTTTTCATGTCAAGTAAATAGTACATTGTAGGATAGAAAGCATGATAGAAGTATGGAGAAGGGGTCCCATGCATTGCCTTGTAGTTGGTTTCTTGTTGGTTGTCTGTCAGGTCCTAGGTCTCCAAGTCCATGTCTTCATCTTCATTTAGGTCTTTTAGGGATCAACCTACATCATGAGAGAAAGAGGGGTGTTAGAGCCAGTTGGATCTAAGAAATACATGGAACACAAACAACATACAATCAATTCTTCTAATGTTGCATATCAATCTGATGGAATCAATGTAACAAGGAAACATGCATCCACAATATCTGAAACATAGTATTAAAGGGACTTGTTCTAAACATGAAACCTTTTGCTATTTATGGTCAATTTGATGGATGTTATTCTTGTCTTTATAACCAGATATATAAATGAAATGGATTTAGTATTCCTTTCTGAGAAACCTTTTCCAGAATTTGATCAACCTATTAATTCAACAAACATAAATAAATCAACCAACATTCATGAATGAGTGTCATCCTAGATGACACTCACCCACAAATATTAATTGATTCATTTTATCTGTTGACCTAACAGATTGATTAGTGATATGTGTGAAAATAGGTGGATGTGTAACTAAATGCAGGAAGCAAAAATGAAATGTAGTGGATGTCACGAGCCCATGCTCGAACTTCACATAAGCCATTACATACAAGAAAGATTGTTTACATCTCAGGAGGTTACTGCTCACATGCATAAGGGAGAAAAAGATGCAAATACATGAAAGAATACAAGTGATGCTACAGGAGACACATGAGCAAAGAAAGATCTTTAATAAACTGGAAAAATCTAGAATTGGAAGAATGTGAGGTTCACTGTTATTAAATACAAGTGAGAAATAACAAGAGATACTGCTACAGTAAGTATACCAAATGCAGAAAGGGTATAAGAATTCATTTTGAAGATCCATGTTGAAACCACATGCCTAGTGATTGATCATATTTTCTATGTTATTAGGTACTATTGTTTATGTTTATTTGAAATAGTAAGATTTGTAAAAAAGAAAAGATATATAGCAGAAGTGACAATTACTAAAAACTGTAAGTAAAGAACAGAGAACAAAGGTTTCAATCACAGCATGTTTGTGTGCTTTCATAAAATGAACATCATAGAAGACAGTTACATTATGGACAAAACACTAGATATTATCCATCCAAAGAGTTCATAAGATGCTGTGACAACTCATGACTTTGAAGGAATACAGTTTCATGCCTTCAAATAAAGTTTCAAGAGATATCTGTATGCAGGGTATTTAGATAATGCATCTTATACTACTGTATTGAGATATAATGTTCATTCATGCATACATTGCAGGGTATACATTCATGATAAAAATGTAGGGTATACATTCATGATGATGAGACATACATGTTTAAATAAGGGTTCCCATTATGAGTATGGCCCATGGGAGTCACGAGCCCGTGCTCAAACCCCATGGGTAATATCTTATATGCATTTTAAAAGAACAGTGTGTTTTTTGCACTAAGGGGAATAACATTTTCAGAATGTTTTAAATATGTTGTGTTTCCATTTTTGATAAAATCTGTTCATAGTTTTATCAGTAAAACTGAATATTGTTGTGTTTTTATAATGTTGTAAGCATACTTGAAAGGAATATCTTATGTGTTTTTTTAGACAGAACAAAGAAAAGGAGTTCAACCTGGACAGAGGAAACATGTTTTATGCTTACTGCAATGTTGTGTGTTCAAAGACATTAAGTGGTATGCTTTTAAGCATAAAAAATAGTCATGAAGGAAGTCATTTTCTTATTACAAATCAAGTTATTGACAAACTTGCACATCTGCAAGTTCACTTACAGATTTTTGACAAAAGGCCATGTGGGTATTGTTGTTTTACCAGAACAACTAAGTGACAGCAAAACCTAAAATCAAGTGGTGTTTCATGCTACAATGGAGGATTCGACAAGAAACAAAGCACAAAAAGAAACCCCATTATTATTTATAAAAGAGTTATCTGCTACAAAAGTGCCTCTATTTCACATTAAAGCTGCAGTGAACAAAAATGCAAGGATCACTTATTTGGAAAGGCCAAGTGTCATGGGAAAAGACCAGTAGAGAAGTAAAGCTCGAGCTTTCTGAAGTTACAAACAGTGGTGGTCACAGTCAACAATGTATTTTCTTCCAACTTCATTCATATTACACCATTAGAACTAGGGATGAATATGAAGCTATGGGTGAGATATCCTCAGTTCAAAGCTGAATTTCATGGGTATCTCGACACCTCTCAACCACATCTTAGAATCATTCCAAGCTTGCAGTGGTTGTTCAAACCATTAACCTCAAACCCCAAGTTTAAAGCATGCATCCGGCGCCATGTTTCATGGCATTGAAACTTTCAAAGTCCAAGTTGTTCTAGCATCTCTCAAGCTGGAGTTAACTCACTGTTAAAACCTAGGTTCAAGCAAATAAAATATTGCAAAACTCTAGTATTATCAAAGAAGAAACCAACAGAAGATGTCATGTGTTATGGCGAAACAAAACTCAATCTCTTTTTCCTCATAAAGCTTGAGAATCCCAAGCTTCTTCACAGAATTGAAGTGGATACATTGCCAGTAATCATGGTTTCTAGGATCAACATGGCAACGCCACAGAGAAGAAAACCCTAGATGGAAATGAAATCGATAAACACTATGCATTGTGTTTTACCCAAGTTTGAAGTCCACTGACAAATGGAATAAATGCTATGACAGTTCCTAGTGCATTGACATTCCCTCCACAGTGCCACGATGGTACCTTTTGTGCCACAAAATGCAACAAAATATCTTCTCAATAGGAGTAATCATGTCGATGGTGAGCTGTGGGAAAACATCAAGTTGGAGTTACATCAACGTCCATAGTATGGTGTCGGCTAAGTAGGGTTAAGCTTTGTTTTCGACTTAGTGGAGTTAGGGTTTCCTATGATGTCAGGTTATGTTGGGATTGTATTCCTTTTGAGGTTATGTATTCGGGTTTATACATTTTGAATGTTATGTAATAAAGTTGGTAGGGTATATAGAAAGATGTATTTTATTTACCAACTTTAGGGGTGCTAAACTTAGGGCTTGATTTAGGGCACTTGTTAAGCCATATTGTTTAGTAGTTTGATATTGTGGATGGCTTTTGGGGGGAAATATTTTCAAAAAATTAAGCCATGTGGGCTATATAGTGGATCCTTTCCATTGTTAGGGGGGGTCAAGATTGTAGAGAGTAAAGATTTTAGTGAACTTCTTGTTCCTATAGCTACCTGTTTATGCTTTTGTATCCATTGTTGGGTCATGTTTGTGATATCAATTTTGTGCAAGAGGATGCTTGTATTCCTTGCCATTATTTTGAGATTCATTCATGTAACTGCATATAGATTTTGAGAATAATATAGTTGACCCATTTTTCATACATCTTGTGGTGATCATTTGTTCAATTTCTATTAAATTTTCTGCATTCAAGTGTAATACATTTGTAGCATGGATTAGTGGATTGTATCATTTCCTATTCTAGATTATAGAATATAAGCCTTTTGCAGAATATGCATGTTGTTGATAGTAAGATTGCTATTTGTGGTTAAACCCTAGTAGTGACCTTCAAATTAGCCTATGTATTGGATAGTGGGTGATATTGCAGAGATCAATAGGGTATGTTAAGTGAATGTCATTTTTAGGCTTTGAGAGATCTAAATCTTATTTTGTGTATCACCTTTTCAAGTTTTATTCATACAATTTTAGTTAGAGTTTCTCCTTTTCCTTCCCAAAATCAAGAGAAGATAGTATAAAATTGATACCCAAATTCAATAGGAACCGGCCTAGAATCCAGAGACTCCTTCCCAATCATAGTCTACCCATAGCTAGAGAAGGTTTCCATTGTTAGGATAGAATACCTATAAATCCCCAATGCCTGAGTTGGGGTGGTAATTCTAAGCCTCAACAGTTATATGAGGTCGACTGTATTATGATTTATCCTTTAGAGTTTATTCAAGCCAACTTGACAGTGCTTACCATGTATTTATGAAAGGTCAAGTTTGGATTGAATGTGGTATTGCTATTATAAAAGTGTGTAAATGAAAGTGAAAGGCATAAGTATGGAATTATGTGACATGAAGAGTGAAGACAAAATCAGATGGGATTCTGATTAAGTACAGAACACTTGGAGCTACAATACAATATCTGATCAGCAAGGATCCAGTTACAATCAAGCAGAGATCTAAGTCAGTAAAGACAGTTGCTTACACATACAATTCAATCCATTGTTACTTTCTAAAAATTATGGCAGTGATCAAAATCTCTTAACAGAGTAGACTTAACAGTATTTTGTAAATCCTCTCACAAGGTAGCATTTCCAGATTGAAGTGTTGAAGACCTCTAACAAGGCCACTCCTCACAGGGTGATTAAATCATTTAACAAGGTCACACCTAACAGTGTGTTATTGTAACCTTTAACGGGGTTGGCTCCTAACAGGGCTCACTTTAGAAGAGTGAAAAATAGTAACTAGTTACATTGGTGGTTTTTCCCATATTGGGTTTCCATGTTAAATATTGGTGTCATATGTTTACTTCTTACTTGTTTTATGTTTTATGTTTCTGCACTTAATCATTAAAGTATAATTGCATTAAAGATTGCTTTGACACCTGAGTTATAGAAGGAACACCCAAATAACAGTTTTGAAGTATTTAAGACATCTAAGGGACAAGGATTTGTTTTGGATTAACTGAGTCACCCCTCCCCTCTCAGTTACTTATCTCATTTCCAACAGTATGAACAACATATATTAGTTTTCCAATCATTGATCTATATAAGGTTTGATTTACCTCATTTGATTTGTCTTCTTTTGTCAGCTTACATCTAGGTTCCATGGGTGTTCCTACTAGCTTAGAATCTTCCATCTTGAATATCTTCAACACCTCCTTGATGTATTTGGATTGAGTGATATATATGTTTGCATCTTGTTGAAGAATCTGTAGACCAAGAAAAAAATTGATCTCCCCAAACATAGACATTTCAAACTCTTTGCGCATTTCATTAGCAAAGGATTTACATATCATATCATTCCCCCAAATATGATATCATCAAAAAATATTTCAGCAATCAAAATATTATCATCAAAATCTTCTTCTAAGTACAGATTGTTATTTTCACTTGTTCTTACAAATCCAATGCTTATGAGATAGGAGTGAAGTATTTAATATCAGGCTCTTGGTGCTTGTTTCAATATATACAAGGCTTTATGTAGTCTACATACCATAATTCTCTTGTATGGATCAACAAACCCTTTTGGTTGTTTAATGTATACATCTTCTTCTAGTATTCCATTTAGGAATGTAGATTTGACATCCATCTGGTATACCTTGAATCCTTTGAATGCAGCATAAGCATGTAAGATTCTAACTCCTTGTAGTCTAGCAATGGGTGCAAAGGTTTCACCATAATCAATACCTTCTTCTTTTGCATACCCTTTGCATACTAATCTTTCTTTATTCCTTGTGACTTCTCCATTCTCATTTAGCTTGTTTCTAAATATCCATTTGGTATCAATGACATTTTTGTCATCTAATCTTGGTACTAGTGTCCATGTCTTGTTCTTCTCAATATGTTATATTTCTTCATTCATAGCACTTACCCATTCTTCATTTTCAATTATAATATTAATAGATTTAGACTCAAAATCACAAAGTAAACATCTAGTGTTTAGTGACTTACTTATATTTCTCATTCCAGCCTTCTTGTATCCTATGATCCAATTCTATGGATGATGTCTTCCGACATACTTGGAAAGTTTCAGTTCAGCACTATGTTCATCATTTTGATCATCATTTTCACCTTCATTCTGATCTTCATCACTCAGAACATCATCGCAAGGATTTTCTTGATTTTTGGTGATTGCAGCCTCATGCTCGGGTGCAATGTTTTGTTGCTCGGGTAGAGTTTCAAGTTCTTCAGTGTAAAAAAACTTTTTGTAGTCTTTTGGTTCTTTTATTCTTTCCTTATCATTCTTCTCTACAAATTCATCTATTCTTAGATTTGCGCTTTCAATGATCTTGTTAGAGGACTTGTTAAGACATTTATAAGCCTTGCTTTTGGTGGAATACCCTAGAAAGATACCTTCTTCACTTTTGGAGTCAATATTTCCATTTCTATCATCTTTCAAAATATAACATTGACTACCAAAGATTCTAAAGTAACTTACATTGGGTGTGTAACCATACCATAGCTTATAGGGTGTCTTCTTTGTATCCATCTTCAATTATACTATGTTCAATGTGTAGACAGCAATACTGATAGCTTCCCTCTTGAAAGTTTGAGTGATGATTTTCTCAATCATCAGTGTTCTTGCACAATCAACAATGGATATGTTTCTCCTTTCAGTAATCCCATTTTGTTGTGTTTTTCTTGGTGCAGAAACTTGTCTTTTGATTTCATGCTCATTGCAATAGTTAGTGAATTCATCTAAAATAAATTCCCCTCCTCTATCTTATCTTAATCATTTCAATTCCTTACCACTTTTCTTTTCTACCATAGCCTTACACCATTTAAACATCTTGAATGCTTCTGATTTATCTTTTAAGAACATAACTGTCATCATTCTAGAATAATCGTCAACAAAGAGAATGAAGAATTTATCTCCATAGTAACTCTTTGTTCTCATGGGTCCACATAGATTAGTATGGACTAATTCTAGAATTGCATTATATGTATGGGATTTACTCTTGAAACTAGACTTTGTCATGTTACCTTTTTGACAATCCTTACACATGATATGCTCAGGATTTGACATGCTTGGTAAGCCTCTTACTTTCCTTTTATTGCTTATGTTTATCATGTTATCAAAATTCACATGGCATAGTCTTTTATGCCACAACCATATGTCTTTTTTCTAGCCATCAAACAAGTGGTGATAATGTCATCAAGATAGAAAAGGTTATATTTTGTTTGTTCACCAATTCCAATCAACCTTCTTGATTCATTGATCTTTGCCTTCTTATTTTCAAATGCTACTCAGTGAGTTGTTTTAATCAATTGTGAAACACTCAATAGATTATAATTAAGTCATTTTACCGAGTATGCATTTTCACATTTGATCAGGTTATTCAACATTATGGTTCCTTTACCTTCAATTGGACAAGGTGTGTCATTACCCATTCTTATTGATCCACCATTATAGTACTCAAAAGTTTTAAAATTTTGTTTATCACCGATCATGTGGTGAGTGCAGTCACTATATATAATCTAGACATCATTCTTACTCACCTTAGATATGAGTGTAGTCTCTACATACCTTTCTTCTTCTTTGTCTGAATCACCCTTCATGGCTTCAAATACCATCTCAATGTCTTCATCAGATTCGGTGTTAGTATCATCAGCTCTGTTCTCAGCCAGGTAATAAGATTTCTTTCCTTTGTCCTTGTAGTCTCGGGTATCTCTTCTATCAGATTGTCAGTTGCTTTGGTAATCTCTGTTATCACCTCGGTCAAAATTCTTTTCATATGTTTCATCATTACTTCTATCATCTTTTTTCTATTAGGACATCTTGCAGAAAAGTGTCCAACCTCTTTACAATTAAAACATGCAAGTGGTAATTTACCTTTGTATCTACCTTTGCCTCTCTGCAATCTTCTTGCCATTAATGCTTCAATCTCATCAATTCCTTGGTCATCACTATCACTTTCACTATCATTCCTCATAGTGTGTTTATGACTTGACTTACTTATTTTCAAAGAAGATTTGAATGCAGATTCTATAGATAGTAAGACACTATTATCAAAGTTATTCATCTCAAATGAAATCAGTCTACCAATCAGACTATCTAGAGTAACATTATTGTCTGCAACTTCTCTCATTTCTTGTATAGAAGATACTCTAATAGCATATACAGGTAGTAATGTTCTTAGAATTTTACTTACCACTATATCTTCTTCAAGTACACCTCCAACTCCTTGGATAGCATTGACTACCTCTTTTATTTTGTAGCTATACTAAGTAATGTTTTCTCCTTCTTTCATCATTAGATCATCAAACCTCCCTCTTAGGCTTTTTGCCTTAGCTCTTAGTACATTAGCATCTCCTCCATGTACCAGCTTCAATTTATGCCACATTTTCTTTGCAAAGGTGCATGTTTTGACATCTTCAAACTCAGCATCGGAGAGTGAGAAAGCAATCTCTATCATCATGCAATTATGTTCATTCTTTTCTCTTAATTTCTCAAGTGTGTGAGGTCCTGTAGGCAACACATATTTAGTATCTAAGTATTGAACAACATCATTTCCAATACTTGATAGGTGGAGTCTTATTCTACTTTTCCATGATGCAAAGTTTTCCTTGTTCAACTTGGACACATCTCATTTGTTCATCTTGTGATCTTTTGTTTGAGTTGTTAAACTCCCTTTCTAAGCACACAAGCTCTGATGCCAATTGTTAGAATAACTAAGAGGGGGGGTGAATCAGTGGCCTCAAAAATATTCCAATAAATAAACCCAAAAACTTAGTACCACAATATCAAGCCTCTAGTTATATTCAGTCCTACAAGATGAATGCCTTCAAATAATCTTAACAAATAACTATTGCTCGGAGTTCACTATTAAACCTTATTCTTACTGTTTACCAATTAGCACTCTTTCATTTACCAAAATATAGTAAATTTCTTAGCGTATACCAATCAATCCATATTTATTTATGTGTAATGCAAAACACTAAAGTAATGACTCATAAACGCATTTGACACATGGATTTTTAATGTGGAAACCTTGTTAAGGGAAAAACCACTTGGGACCGGTAACCCAAAATTTTCACTCTTCTGAAGTGAGCTCAATGAAGAGCCAACCCTGTTAAAGGTTACAAACAAACTATTAGGTGTGACCTTGTTAGAGGATTTAAATAGAATAGTTTGTCACTTGATATCTGGCATCTCTATGCTACCTTCTATGACCAAACCCAGTATAGTTTGTCAAATGGTATCTGGCATCTCATGCTATCTTCATGATCAAAAAAATTTATACTCCTTGGGATGTATCTCAATATAGAAAAGATTGTTAAGTCCTTCGCGGTTAAGAGACTTTCTAATCCAATGGTTAAATTGAAACAGTAAATGATTTTTTCATACATACAACTGTACTTTGCAAATTTTCAGATCTATTGTAAGCTCATAATACCTTTATGATCAATGTATATTTTTAATACCTTTGCTCCACTTCTTTATGCTCAGTGATGCTATGCTCTATTGCTCAGTGTCCACAAAAATATAGCTTTGTTCTTTATCTTGATTGATTGGGACTGTATGAAGTTGTTATTTATCAGTTTCTCTTCAGCGTCCTCTTTCTCTATTCAATCCCCTAATTCACAATGAATTAGATTGTCTCTTTATAGACATGATATCACCATTTATAAGTTCTTGACTTTCTTGTTATTGGCATGATCCACAATCTTAGCTAACCTTTCTTTAAATATTTACTTTAGTTATATCCCATAGATTTCACTTTGACAATTGGAATAAAACTCCTTTAAAGCTTTCACTTATCTCTAGCTTCAAATTTTTGATGAAAACAATGTTAACAACTACTTAACTCCTTTAGCTCTTGCTAGCTATGTCTTTTTTCATTTCTAAACTTTAGTTCCTTTCGATGTTTTAACTCTTGTTAGCTTCGGTCAACACTTTAGTTCTCCTCGGGTATCTCTGTCGAGGTTGTCTGTCCGTCAAGGTTGTCTGTCCATTGGGGTTGTCTGTCCATCGGGTAACACTGTAATTCTATCTGTCAGTAATGTTTGTGATTCTACTCATCGGTAATGATTGTCAGTTTTCTTGATCGGGCATCACTATGACTTTCCTCTTGGGGTTCTCTATACGTCGATGTGCACTATCTATCGGTGTCTGTTGTCACTTTGTGAATACTAAACTTGTATGCATTACTGGTAGCATAACCTTTATCTCTCTGGTTATTTGAAGTCTTTGAAACTTTGTATATAACCAATCAGATTATATCAAGTTGACATGAATTACAATACAATCTATTAATTGATTTAATGTCTTGCATTATATTTTGGCATTTCAGTGATCATCGACTTAACATCTTCAAACATTCAATTGGTTATGGTTCATCACTTAGATCCTTCATCACAACACATAACCAAAATGGATTCCTTATCCAATGATGCCATAGATCTCTCATCTATGATAGTATATCTCTATCTACTAGATATAATCCATGATCCACAAGATATCAAGTCCATAATATCAAGAGAAATGATCTAACAAATATCAATTCCATGATATTCACCAAATGCTCTAAGAAATGGTCTCCAGACATCAAGTCCATGATGTCCACCAAATGCTCAACAATGGATCCCTGATCCATAAGAGGAATATCAAGTCCATGATATTCTCTGATTCATAAGAATAACTTAGCCATGAGCATAAGTATATCCAAATGAATAATCATAACCAAATGAATCTCATAAACAAAATCTTATCTTATGAATCCATATAATTATAAGAGTAACAACTATGATCATGTCTCAAAAAATATCTTATGCACATAAGAATAACAACTATGATCATAAGAATCATAATGTGTTCACACATAGAACCACATATAATCTCATCCATATGAAATAAAGTATGATTGATTCATACACAATAAGCCAATAAAGTATGCTTCATCCATTCATGCTAAAGTATACAATAGGCTAATAAGGTATGCTCCATACATACATGCTAAAGTATAAAATAATAAAATAAAGTATGTTGCAATAACCAATGTATTCAAATGTAGTTCTCTCATAGAACAAGTGTAAATCATCATACTAAATTAAATAATATAAAACATTTCACAACCAGCTAGTATAATTTATATGTTTCCATAGCTGTAACTAAGTCCAAGACATAAATATGTCAGTGCATATAGCAGAAAAAATCCCTCTCAATATGCAATAGACTCAGCTTACAAGGAAAGTAAGTTCCCTCATACATACCAGATTATATCATTGTTCAATGCCAATGCAAAGGCCAACACAAACCAATGTTGTCAATGTACCAAAGTACTTCCTTCACATTCATAAACATTAAATGACAATTAATTGGTTATGTATGTCTCCATATATGCATAAAAAATACATGAAAAATTTATCCAGCTATACCAAAAACAATATAGTCTCAACTATATGTCACAAATATAGACTCAGCCATAACAATAAAGAAGGGTATGCTAGCATAAGCCAAGTTTTATGTAAAAGAGATGTTCTCACACATAAATGATATATAGAAATATGACAAATGCCAATACTCAGGAATTAGACAATATGTCAATGTACCATATGACTATGTCAATACCAATGAACTAGCCAAGTGCATGAACCAAATCATGAGCCAGTCAATCAATGCAAATCATAATGACCCAACTGATAGTAATATGCCATTGTAGAATACGTTATTGAATCATTCAATCATTGTAACATATGCCAATGCTAATGATTCAATGAACTAGCCAATGATCCAATAATATGCCATATGCTATTAAGCTAATCCATGCCACTAAGGGATTATCTTACACATGTAAGAGGGAGAGGTAAGTGAGCCTGACAAGCATACATAAAATATAAAATCCCAGTGAAATTGTGCCACTGAACTTGATCATTTTCCCATGAACTTGAAGGTATTCTTCATATTTCTGAATGAGAAAAGGAAGTGTGAATAAATGATAAGCCAAATGAAAAGTACAATTAGTATTTTTCTAATATTCAAAATCCCTATTAATAACCAAGAAATATTTGAGAGAACAAATTAAATACAAGAATTTTGGGCAAAAAAATATATAGCTTTGTAGAATTCATAATAGATATATTGCATTGGATTAAATAATAAATACATAGGACATACCATAGGTGGCTACACATCTTCAACAACTTTTTATGAAATGGCTTTCCCTCTATGGTGACCACCATGTGCTGCTACATGAACCTCGGATAATTGAACAGTCCAAATGCTGGTCTCATTTGAATGCATATTATAAACAACAATCCTAGCTTTCCTAGGAGGTAGTTGACGATGAATCACTAGACCACCTTTAGTTTTTGGAAGAAGTGAAGGTTGAAAAGGTGTCAAAAAGTACGCATCTCCTAATGCAACAATGTTCTTGTCTAGCTCTTTGAGAACCACTTCAATAAATCGCATGTCATCCCACACCTGGAAATGATATAAACACTAAATTTTCCATCTAAAACCTTAACACAATTTTTGCATTTAAAGCATCTAACATAGTATTTTAGTATTTTACCAATGTAAATACATAAAGTTACAATTTAAAATTTTAATCATCAATATTCTCATAAATTTGCATAAAGTTACAAGTTATTATGAACTATCTACATTCTAAAATATGGTTAAGATGAGAATTGTATGAATAAAAATTACAAGTCCCATAAGCTCTACAGAATCTTATTTGTAAGTCAATAAGAATTTCAATTCATTCTATATTAGTCCATTCTCCTTGAAAGAAGTAGCACTCACCAAAAACACATGTTTGAACACCCAAAATGGAATCACTCCAAAAGGGATACCAATCACATAGTAACACCCATTATGAAAGAAACATGAGATTGACACCCTGATCCCATTGCTACCCCTAAAGAAAAATAAGGAAGAATGCATAGTTAGTGCCATATAAAAGTTCAAAATAAATTTCATCTAGCAGTAGTCATAACTCTTATGCAAATCCAATCATTAGATTCATCTTTAAATACAATGTATCCACCATTGTTAATTTCTCAAAGACATGTTTCATTCAAATATGTTGGAGGTAGAAAATGTAGAACTTTGAAGATAAAAGTCATCTAGACTAGGAAGAGCAAAAGTGATTAGTGACAACAGTTTACAAGCTAGAAAAATCAAATGATCATGGAAAAGAAAAGTAGTGCCAAAGGATCTAAGTCATGATGAAGTGATAGGGAAGGCTGATAGTTAATAGACATGACAAATGGCCAAGGGTAGTGGACATACAAAAGACCAAGACAATCCACCTATATACTCACCAAAGGGGGTTCTGGTTCCTGCATAGGAAATAGAACCATTCAATGACAAACATACAAACAATTCAATGTAAACCATCAAGTTTAGATTAATATTTTTTGTAACAACCTCATGTATGTCCCGAAATACTTATACATGTCGATCCCTGATAAGAATCATCAACTTACCTTTATGTAAACTGCGTAGGATACTCACCAAAGGGGGTTCTGGTTCCTGCATATGAAATCCATTTATCCAATGTTAGCTTGCATCTTATATGAAGATAAATCATAATAAAATTTATACATTATGCCTACTTCCTACAACAAATTCTCAATAATGTTATACCATTAAAAACATACATCTATCCACTCCTCCAATGTCCGTATATGTTTCCTGCTCATACACATTAATTTTTCATGTCCATACTCATGGTTACTGTTACCCTATTTTTCATCATGCAAAATAATAGACAAATAGTAAGGGTGCATTTAGGTTATTTCATTCAACAGTGCTTTTCAGGTGATCTGGATCATCATTTTTTTATTGCATTCATATCAGATTTTTTCATTATACTCTAAGTATTGATCACATGTCAAAAATTTATTTCAGATTTATAATTGATCATTACAATGTGCATTCATACTGAATGTAATTGAAAAATGTTCTCTCATATTTCAATAAATAGAGTACAATAGATAGAATAGAAAGAAGAGATAGGGGTATGAGTGATTCCTTTGCATTGCCTTGAAGAGTCTGCATATCTAGAGCTGGTTGTCGTGTCCAGTCCTAGTCCTCTAGTTCTCCATCTAAGTCTGCATCTGTCTGATTTTAAGTCTTTAGGGGTTGTCCTGCATCATAGTTAAGAGATTGTTAGATCTGGCTAGATCTAAGCAATGCAAAATAATGAGGACATAATACAAACAATCAATTATTTCATGGCTGCATATACTTCTAATATTCAATGCAGTAGCAAAATGAGCATGCACATAAGGTGAAAAGCAATTTTAAATTACATCACTATCTCATTATGTTAGTGAGCACACTAGTGGTCTGATGGATGCCCAAAATTGACCACTGGGTCATGTTCACTAACATAATGAGTTTGTTTTGATGTTTTTAAGCTTAACAGAGAAATGCATTGTTCAAAATGGACTGGTATTTATCACAGTCA
>MU227639.1:4891169-4930979 GCA_018584345.1 Thuja plicata
TCAATCATTATAATCACATAACATTCAATAACACCTAAAATTAATTAACAATTGGACATTCATCAATAATTCATCAACATTTAGTAGCACAAAATTACATTCATTAAGACAACATAAATATATTATCTAAAAAGGTTTAGTGCAATCATTTATTTTTTGGTTTTTTCCTAGGATTTTGCATGTAGTGGATAAGTGGAGCATCAAGATCTTTGTCATTCCCCTCTTCTTCTTGTGATCTCAATAAATGCCTCCTCCTATGTGTAGGAGGATGTTGGTGTGTCAAAGGGGCGTCCGCTGCAATAACAACTAATTGGGTTAGATTCACAACATTTTATATTAGTGTTAAAAGTATTTCATTAATTAAAAGAAGATAACAATCAATCAAAAAAATTAAAATAACATAACAGAGATTTTCTTTACCTGAAAATGTCACATCATCTTGAATATGGTGAACACTCGGATCATCCTCCACTCGTTCACCATGATGTTCTACATGCTCTAAAATGTAGACAAGAAAGGTTACACCAATTTCAATTTAAAATGTTAAATTGTATTAAAAATTACACAATTAATTTTCAATAGCAAATGAATACCTTCATCACTGTGATGCACATCATGGGCTTCATCATGTGGAGGGTCTATGCTAGGATTATAAGGTTACATTGCAATGTCATGTGCTCAAGTATGAAATAAACATCAAATAGATTATCGCTCAAGTATTCAATTTGATATCATTTTGATTTGGCCTACTTACCTATGTGTGAATCGATGTAGCATGTTGTTGGCTTTGGTGTAGCCATTCATCCATGGCTTATAGCCTTCCTTTAAGCCAATCTTTATGTCTTCTTCCATGGGCGCTACATTAAAATTTGAGCCCTGCATTTTTGGCTTAACATCGTCAATTTTGCAGGTATTGTTTGATTAAAAAAAACTGTTTGCAATTTATAAAAAAATTGATTCAAAATTTCATTTACTACTACTGACAATTCTTTCTTGAAGTTTCAGATAACCACCAGATCCAATTTTTTTTTGGGTAATCCTTTCTATTCTGTCCTTTGTAGCCTTTGATGTGTCCTGTGGTCTATGAAAAGTTTGAAATATGTTAGATTATATAAATATAAAGATCACTAATTAGTGCATAATTACATTCTACTTAATACTATCGCATACCTTCTATTTTTGTTTACTAGTGCAATTCCCTTTTGGCTTTGCGCTTTCTCCTTTTCATCCAAAATGAATTCCTTCCACTACATCTCTACAATCATAGGAGTACGCTCGTACTTTGGGTTGTTCACTAGATTCCTTCTATATGCATCCCTCACAGTCTTTAGATGTTTGAAAGCTCTCTAAAAAAATTTAGCACTGTCAAAAATGTTACTTCCAAAAAGCTCCTCTAAAGATTTTATGAGCTGATCTTTTAATTTTTATCCTATAAATTCCACCTTTTAAGAAAAAACAAAGTTGTTAGCTAAAAATATTAACTGAAGTTGCGTACCTTGAATATAGTACAATAAATAGATGAAAGGAAAAGTATCCTAGAAATGATATGAAATCAAAGTAGTGGGATAGGGTTAGTTAACATATGATGTTCCACCTTGTAAGTATGGTGGGCCCGAATAGTGATAATGTCATCTCATGAAGCTTTTCGTTAAAAACATCATTCCTTGCAAACACATCATGGGATCATCAATAATGAGTTATGAATAAGTAAATTAAAATTAGAATATAAATAATAATAATTTTAAATTACCTGGAAGCTTAGGTAATTTTAAGGGAATCATATCTTCATCGGTCAACAATAATGACGTTTGCAATTTTCTTGTACTAGCAACACAGGTAGATCCAGGAAATGATGGTGAATTATCACCAGTACTGGTCTTTGTATCATAAGGAGGTGTATCTTGTACTGCACAAAATTATTTTACTATGAAATTCGCCCAAGATTAAAGTACAAATCAAATCATAACTAACACATAAATGAATATGGAAAAACAAGGATATACCAGGTATAGATGGTGCAAATGTGGATTTTTGCATGCTCCTTGTTGTCGACATTCTGGTCAAAAATGATGTTGGATTGTTGGTCCTCATAGGAGGAGGCGTCTGCAGTACATCATGACCTGAACATTACATTCTTAGCAAAGACATGCATGAGGTTTTACAGTAGTTGGAAATCATTCACTCTGTGAGATTGTGGGTGAAGATGCAAAGAAAAACATACTAATTCACATAATGTTCATGGCTATAGATATTTAAGATAATATTGTGAATGTACAGTTTGAAGTGAGGAGTCAAGATACGTGAGTTTGAATAAAACAACTAGTAAATCCAATGAAAATGTAGATATATAATTAGTAAGACCAATTAATTTTGTAACCTATTAACTTAAGGATTATTTTACTTGAGGGAGCTGTACTAGTACTGGCCTCACCCCGATGTCCATGAGCAGTTGCTTGAGCACACAAAAATTCTTGTAAGAACACATACATATTTTAGTTCATGACATAAAAGAGTATAAAACATAAAAATTTATTGAAATTTTTTTATAACTAAAGATTCGTTACTGCTTACTTCAAAACAATGTGCTTGCTACATCAATTCCTCTTTCCTCGCCAGCGTCTCCTCAGTTGGATTTGGATCAACCAAAATGGCAAGAATTTTTGAGCTGGATTTTTTAATTTCTTCTTGACCATATTTACAGGGTTAGGGATATATGTGATGGCATCATCCATATTTGACGTTGTTTTCGTTGTTGCTGTATGCACTTTTCCCTTTCTGTGAACATCAATTTGTGACAGGAATATCAGTAAAACTATGAGAATAACTCCAAAACCCTAAAGAAAAGAACATAATAATATAACACTTTTCTTCTATCTAATTTGTACAATTACACTAAGGTTTAACTTTTCTGAAGAATGGGTGGGAGTAAAATCCCCACCTCTATCATCATGTGGTGGATTCATGTCATCTTGTGACAAAGATTAAGTATAAAAACTTTAGCGAAATGAAAGCAATACACCTAACAAAAATAACTTATTAATAAAATGGTATATTGGAGTCATAAATTGAAATTTAGTTTGAATGGTATATAGTACTTACCACCCCCATGATCATAATTTTTTTTATCTATGCAATTCAAATGGTAATCTATTCGCATTTCTCCCCTTGCACTTATTGATTTTATTGCACATACAAAAACATGATTCCCCTCATGTGCCTTGAATATGCAATTGGGTCTCTTATTAGTTGACCTAGGTCACGTATTATTTATAAAACCCACAATATTCCATGTTGCATTTTTCCTTCCATTAATGTACATAGCAAATCCTTTACTTTGATCCTTTTCTTTCCATTGTATATAAATTGCTGACAATGCATACCTACGCATACTTTTTTAATATCAAACAATCCGCATCCAATTATTGTAATTGAAACAAGGTCCAACAAACTTCATCAATTCAATAAATTTTTTGTAACATACATTTATGTCATCCATGGAAAATAGGCCCAAACCAGGTAATGATGATGGAGCTATACGATATACCCTCTCGTTTCACAAAAATCAGTGTTAATTAGAGGTAGTTCATTGGGTACCCATTCTTTCAGAAGATGTGAGTACCTCAAGGGCACCTCAATGTCATATATGGTCTCATCATCATAAGAACATGACCCCCCTTTAGCAAGGAAAAATTGAATGTATTTATTGAATTTTCTTCTAATCTTTTGACCTCTAGTTGATTTCCCTATTTTAGGCCTACTACATGTCTCACTTTTGTTTTCTATTCCCTCATTTCCCTCACTCAAGGAAGATAGATCTGACAAGTACCTATTAGGTGGTTCCTGCAGTCCATCAAATAAGAGATATATTTGGTAAGGAGTGAGATATTTTGCTAAATGAGGGTAATGTTGATGTAATCTTTGGACCATTGATGTTGAGGGTAGTATTGTTAAATCATGAGCAAGTTAATACCCTATTATTAAACCGCTCAATGAAGATGAGCGTAAAGAGAAAGAAAGAAAATAATAAACTATTTCTATAGGGTGTATTGACTTATACCTATTGGTCCATGTCACTATGCAGGATCCTAGTAAAAGGGGTTAAATTTCTTGCATATGTGAATCATTTATCGTAAGTTAGCCAAAAATTACATGATGCCTATGCTACAAATTACATAGAAGAACACATGAACAATATGTATTCATTATAATCATTGTATATTTTGTAATTTCTTACCTTCACTTTATGTGTGCTATGTAGGATTGTCAACAAAAGGGGTGATTATGTCTGTAGTCAATTGCCTATTTCCACAAAGGATAATCACACAAAATATATGCATGTAATCAGCACCAAAAATTGAGCGTCATAAGCAATGCATTGGTAATTTGTTAAACAATAAATACATTAAATATACAAGTAATAACTGAAAGACATGTATCATAAATCACATATGTTGTAATCATTAGAAATGAACACATTAAATTAATTGTACCATGGAATTAGAGTTTAATACATAATAAATTAATTATGAAAATATATAAGTCAAATAAATTTGTATGACTAGATCAATATTACCATCATCATCATGACCATCATTGTCATCATCGTCATCAACATGATCATCATCACCACCACCACCACCAGCATCATCGCCATCATCATCACCATCACCATCATCATCATCAACATCACCATCATCATCATCACCACCACCACCATAATCATCTTTTTCTTCTTCATTATCTTCTTCTTCTTCATCATCTTTGGTTTCTTCTTCTTCCATCATGTTATACTTTACTGTCCTTCCTCTTGGATCATGTCTAACAAAAAATGACCAACCCAGTTTTTGTGGAACCTCTATGTAAAACACTTTCTCACATTGGCTTAGAAAAACATAAGGCTCATCTCCAACTGGCTCAAACAACCTTGTATTAATCATTGTAAATCTATTATCATGTTGAATAACAGTTCTATTAGGATCATTTTGATTCGGTCATAGCATGTACCATTTGACGATGAATAAAACTAATTTGAAGGATTCAAATTCACACTCAAGTATATCTTCCAAAATGCCATAATACCAATTTTTAGATTATTGAGGATGCATGTCATTTCTAGATGAAATATTAGTGACCTCGAAGACTGCAGTTATCCCATAATAACAATTTTTATTTGTGTCATCCAACTTTTTATGTGAAATTTATGGTCGTGGTAGTACATATCTTTGTGGTGCTTGACCTACAATTTTTCAAACATCTGAAAATAATTTGCATCGTGAGTTGATATTAAACATATGGTTCATGATTAATAAATTTATACATACCTGTCTACCTCTTAAACCATTTGCTAGATCAATTACCATTGGTGTAACATTGGAATCTCTATTATGATGAGCTTCGTTAACCAATGAAGCAACACCTTCCCATATTAATGAGTGGCCATTTTGTTGACATAGTTCAATCCATATTGTCATCCAATCAAGATTGTTCGCAAAATAAAAATGTAGTGCATCCCACTCTCAACCAACTATATAAAAAAAATAGACCACTTACAAACAACTTCAATTAAATATTTATAAGAATTAATTAACTAAAATAACACCTTATAATTACCTCACTTTCCTCAATCTACCTTTCCCCATCAAGTAATCCCCTTCAAATTTGTTAATGGAGTTGGGGGTCCCAAATGTGATCTACATGGATCTTTGCTGCAAACTTAGGAAGATATTCACTAATGTACACTATGGTCTGGTATACCATATATCCCTCCATCATAGAACCCTCAGGATGTGCTTTTTTTCAAACCAAACCCTTCAAAAATTGTAGGTTCCTCTCAACCATCCACATTGACCTAGTTTGTACAGGTCCACACAATTCAATCTCCTCAACTTGATGTATGAGGTAGTGTTCTTGTGTATTGAAAAAGGTAGAAGGTAAACACTTTTTCATTTCACACATAAGATGAGAAATTTTTCTCTTCCAATATTTTATATCTTCTTTAATGATTTCTTTCGATGACAACCACCCAGAAGAGATTCAATACGCAAAAACATATAAATGAGACTTTACAAACAATATACAATAAATTACTGAAAAAGTAAAACAAGTCACAAAAATAATATCTATACAACAAATCTAATAAATAATGCTTCTAACCTCATGTATTTTCCAAGATCATATATAACTTGTTTGACACTGTTGTCGAAGTGGTGTGGGAGAGATAGAGGTAGAACGTACTGCAATAATTATAAAATGATCTTTTCAATATTTTAGAGAATAATACAATAAAAAATACATGCAGTATACAAATATATAAAGAATACAAAATAACATGAATTACCTTAATAAAGGTATGTCAATCATATTTTTTCATCCCTGGCCTAAATTCACTTTTCTTTGATATGAGATTGTTTATGTTCGCAGCAAATCCTATAGGAAATCAAATTTTTTGTATGCCTTCTTTTATAGCATTGCTTTGTTGCTCTGATAATAACCAGAGAAGGGCACTTATATAAACATGGTCTCCATTGTTACTTGATCGAATGACATTTTTCAATGCATGGTTGGAATTTTCAATGTCACTACAAATTTTAGCATTTTTTTTATCACGCCTTCTGTCCAATAATTTCCATAATGTCTATTATATTCTTTTCAATATACATAGCATCAAACAAATGCACAATTGGGAGGTGCTCGTAGTATGAAAACCTGCTAAATTGTCTAGGATAAATTTTTAGTCCTTTTGGAAGTTGGTCATTGATGCCTTGGTGACCTTCATGAGCATCAATTACATCATCAACAAAAAAAAGACAATATCAAAATATAAATTTTAAACAAAAACCATCATATTGAATGACATTACCTCAACAATTTATTCTATTGTATTCCAACTTCCATATGCGAGATGTCATTCTTCATGGCTTTGATGTAGTCTCTTCTTTCCCATTGAAAAGATATTTTCGGTAATTTGATACTTATGATTTCTATGGAGAAATTTCTTATACTCATCGAACATCTGCTTTCCTAAGCTTTTTGAATGATGATATTTTATCTTTGGACCACAAACTGGACATGCAAATTTTTCCTTTTTCTGGAGACCTACAAGATCACGTATAATTGGATTAAATATGTTGATTTTGATAATTACAATTATCATGCGCAAACTTAGACATACAACAAAGATGTATTAACAATATAACATACCACAAAAATTTGTTAGCCCAGAGGCATTATGTATTTTCCATACAAGCATCACATGGAATTGAAAATATCTTTATCCTATTGGTCTAGAGATGTCATACATAGTGACCCCGTTCCATAAATCTAACAAATCGTCAATAAGGGGCTCAATATATACATTCATATCTTTATCTTCGTACTTACCTAGTTGAATGAATAGAAATATTACATAATTATTATGGTCATTTTGATGCAGTATTTATAAGTAAATTTAGATGACTATTAAATCAAAAAATACCTGAAAAAATCATTGCCAACATTATGTGCTCCCTCTTTATGGACATCCAAGGAGGAATGTTATTGTTAATAACAAAAACAAGCCGCACTAAGTAAACCGATCTCATCTCTCCAAATGGATTGACACCGTCTACTGCCAATGAAAGATTGAGATTAAGAGGTTGTTCTTTAAAGTGTGGTCAAGTTTCCTCTATGTCCTTAAATGCAGAACCATCTGTAGGCATTCGCATAATGTCATCTTGACTTCTATTGCATGCATGATAATCCATAAATTGTGCCAAGATAGTGCACCTAAATAATTGTTGTAGACATGGAATAATGGGAATATATTGGAGAACTTTGCAAGGCACCTTTTTTGTTATTTGATCTATTCGATATTTATGAATATGAAAATTAGTGCATTCTGTTGCAAATTTATGTTTTTTATGCTATATAATATGATCATTGGGACATGCATGTATTTTTTGATACTCCATCCCAATATCTTTCACAATGGCAGATAATTCTTGGTATGAGTGAGGTAGAATGTTTGATGGTGGTAACACAAACTCACCTATCAACCTATGACAAAAAATATAAATAATGGTACATGATTCACCTTTTGTTAACAATAAGGAAATTACAACTAAAATAGGTGAAAAAAGATGACATATATGACATACCTTAACATTCATGAGATTTTTACATTGGATAAACCATTCAAAACCTTGAAGTTCACCAACAACAATACAGCGGAGAGAAGAGTTGTTTGGGACCCTTTGTATAGGGGCTCAAATGCCTTCATAAATATAGGTAAATCAAGTTCATCTTCATCATCGTGATCAGCTGCACGAGTACTATCATCTTCAATTGTATTCTCTGGCACATGATCAGCTGCAACAATACCATCATCTTCAATTGTGTTCTCTGTCGCAGGATCATCTTCTTCCATGGAATCATTATCTTCTCCTTGGATATTCACACCTCCATGTTCCTCCACTTGGAAATTCACATTCTCCAAATTGTTATGGTCCATAACATGTAACCCATGGTGGTTGAACGATATCAAAATGATGACCTTAAATTAACCATGACCATGATCTCATCATCAATTGATTTCTTATGTATATAAATTGTTAAAACAATATATTGAAATACTTACCAATGGACGAAAATTGTGCCCCCTTCAATGTGACCATGTTGTCTTCAATGTTTCTCAGTTGTTTTGACTAGAATTCTTTGAGTCTTTAAGCCCTTGCAATTTTTGCAGGGACAATAACATTTTCCATCACCTTTTCTTTTGAACTTAGACCACAATCTAGCAATTGTCTCCTTATTTTTTTATGGGTTCATATTGTTATACATGGTCTTTCTTCACTAGAAAATATTTGAGCTATAATTATACCAAAAACTTGTCTCCCATACTCTGAATTAAGATATTAATGTAATCCATCAAATATAAACATACTAGCATTAGTACTATCTTGTATAAAATGTGAATAAAGACCACACTAGACTCATGCTAAAAAGATACCTAAGTTTGCACTAGCTTTTGGAGTCTATAGTTTGTTTTAATCAAAAGAAGAAGAATAAAAAGTTTATCTATAGTTAATTTTACATTTAGTCATCCATTCTATATTGCATATCTACTAACTAGTCATTTATGCTTTTATGAAGCCATTTTTATCTAATCATATATTGCATGTCTTTAATCTCTCTCTAGATGAACAATGAGGATGCGGCCTAACTGATTTCATGATACCAATTATTTTTTTGGCCTTAGGAAGTTGAACTAACTACCATGCACTAACTACTATTTAAGAAAGAATATTCTTGATGGATACATAAATGAATATATTATGCATAAGGAAAATAAGAATTTTATGTTAACACCAAGAACTACTGGGAGCTTGACCCAGCAACAAATGGACTTGTGATGATTTTCACAATAGGACATGTGTTTCTGGGTAAGATCCTATTAGTACTTAGGCAAATCTGCATGTTCATCACCTGTGCATATAACTTATCTAGTCAAATCTTATATACAGGTGAAGGTTGTATATTTTGTATATGTTGTGTGTGTACACGCATGTGTGTGTGTGGAAGAAAAATCACCTAAGAAACATTTTTCAATTGAAACATTTTAGTTCAAAGCATTTGAATGTACAGAAATAAATACTATACTCGCAGGCCAGAATAGACTGTCTGCAAGAATGTTTTTATTTTATTGATTCAAAACCATTTACCATGGTATCCACACACCCAAACTCTACATAATTTTCACACTCGCATGTATCTCCTCTAAAAATCCTCTACACTCGACAACCAATCCAAAACTAACTTTAAACTGTCCTACAACACTCAAAACTAATTGTTACACTAGTTTCTGGTTTATACAAGTTTTCAAGTTGACAACTACCATGTCAACTTTGACCATTTCAAACCATGACTTTCTTAGACATTGTTAGTTCCTTTTCTTGCTCACACATAAAATAATTGTTATAAGCTTTCTCTATTGTCCCATACATTGATCAAGCAAGAAAATAGAAGGACAAAAATAGGGTTCTTACACCCTCTACACTTTGAGTTCCACAAACTTAGGTGGGTTTACCCTTTTTTCTTAGAATAATCAAATCACAACATTATTCCAGAAAATGCAGTGGAATTATAGATCCTAACTTCTATAACATTTATTTGACAGACTAAAAACAAAATGACAAAGATCAATTTAGTAGTGATAGTCACCCACTCCAAATGAATAACAGACCAGTGTTTTATCCTAGGGCATGGAGTCACTCCAAATATTCATAACCATTTTCCATAAACACAAACTCAGACACACCTATAAATATGAAAAGGAATATAGATACACCTTGTATATCAACCCTCACACATATGCTAAAATAATCATCAAATTCATAACTAACCCCAAGTTTCGCTGAAATAATCCTAAGGAAATTTAATCTTTCCTTGAATGAAACCCTAAGATAACTTCACAATCTGTCTGAAAAACATATAAATTAAACAATCCTTAATTACCCAATTTAAGAAAAACTCAAAATACAGAAATAAAGACAACTAATCATCATAAGTCCAAAAATTGTTGATGGATTTGTAATTGTATTCATATCAAAATAGAGTCATTACATCCAATAGTATACTTCAAAACCCTTATCATAATATTGGTCCCAAACCAAAGTTTATATAATACAATTGTACTTCAAATGAAAAATGGCTATCTCTTTCCCAGTAGTCTTGGAATCCTTTTATATCTAAGGATGCAACAAGCTTCGGACTACATGGGAAGATTACAAAAAATTACAACAACTTAATTACAACAAAATAATCACTTTAGAAGCAGAACATAGGTGGAAAAAGGAATTCAAAGTTGAACAGAAGTTTTTGTTGTTGCTTTGACGATATCTTCTCATCCTTTTAGCTTAGCTTCCCACCTATTCACCTCCTTGTCGATGGGCCAACTAAAAAAAATTTCTTTCTCTAGCTTGGACAAGGATTCTATCCACCTGGCATCTAAGATCATCTTTGACTCAACAAAAAACTTTGTCATGTCCACCTCAACCTTGAACAAGCTATCAATCAATTCATTGCAATAACCCATATCTACATCCTTTTCTAAGTGTTTATTCACATCGTCAGCCTTCCAGATTTCATCAAATTATTTCTCCCATTCTAGTTGAGGCTTTAGAACACTAGCATCATTATAAATTTTTGGAAAGAGTGGAGGGCATTGATCACCAAACAACTGTAACTTATTATTATCATCTCATATTTTCCATTGAAGAAAGCATAAGAAGTATTCATCTCAATGGTCTCTGTGACCTTGTTAGGGAAGTCATCACTATACAGCATCGCGGTCTTCAATTTTTCCATCAATATATTCCTTCCTGACCATGTTCTAAAAGTAGGCTCAAGAAATATCATGGCCTCAGCAGTAGTCTTGGAAGCATCCTGCAATGATCCATATAATGTATGTACCAGCGAAGTCTTCTATTTTAACACACCCACCCGGTGTTGTAGTATGGAAATAATTACAGAAACAACACTATCATTTTGCACCTTTAATGGCTCTTTTATTTGGCCTTCCTCTATTGCTAAATCACCTTGTGTCTATGTTGAAGCATCTACTTTGTCTTTTACAGCCACCTGGGGAATTTCACTTGTTTGATTTTCCTCTAGTTCTTTCTTCAACTGCCCTATTTTCTCTTCCAAGAAATTTTTATGCACCATAACTTCTTCATGTTTCTTGGCCAATGCAATCATATGGCTTAAATTTTTCTCATATCTTTTAAATAAATCTTCTGTCTTAGCCAAGTTCATAAATGAAATCTGGGTCATCAAGTGAGAAATTTTTGTGTCACTGGTATTTTGCAGATTCCATGTCATTTTATATGCCTTCCTTTCTTCTCTTATGTTAATAACCAAAGGCTTTTGTGTGGTAGGGGCAAGGGACCAAATAGCCAAGGTCTTAGACTTGGGATCAAAACCTGATCCTCTCAACACATCATTGATCTCAAACTCATATTTAAACATGGGATTCTCCTATCTCTTGATCTGGTCAATAATAAAAGTGGACTCTAAGTCCCAATCAGGCATCAACAGTATTCCACTATTTTGCACCAAGAACCTAGTCTACTCCACAGTGATCAGTTCACTCTCAAGGTCATATTCCTGGAGTGTCTTTACAATCTCCTCATTTTTCTCTTCTTGTCCTTCCCCTGCTATTAGATTTTGCCTCAAGTCCCTCTATTTCATCTTTATTAGGAAACTTTTGAATTCATCTAATTTTACAAATTCATCATCCTTCATGAATTCATTGGCCATCATCATTCTTTCATCCATCTCTATATTCAGGATCATTACATTCTCTCCCTTCCCTTCATCTTGTGGCACAGTCTACAATTTTGTTCTGATTTATCTAAAATATTTACCATGTTTTTTTACTACAGCTTTATACACGCTTTTCCTTGCTTGAACCATTTTATCCTCTATTTTTTGTTTCTTAACAGGTGGTTCTCTAGCAGAAGTGGCCTCTTCTCCAACATCTTCATTATGTTCCCCTTGTTCTAATTTCTCTTTGTTATGCAAGGTCAATGTGCCTGGGGATCCTTGAGATTGTACATCTTCAGCACTAAATTTTGGCATTTGTGCCATTATATTCTCATAAGAGTCCAGTATTTTCTCAATTCTTTGAAAATATGGAGTATAAGGAAAGAATCCAGAAAATGAATTGTCTGATTCTTTCCATTCAGCTTCTACCCTCATAAGGTCTTTCCATTTTCTTCTCCTCTCCTGGACCTCAATTCTATCCATCTTATTTCTGAAAAAATCTTCATCATCTAAGGCCTCATGATCTCTCACATTTTTCCAAGGAGTCATACTTTTCAAAGCTATTTTAATGAACTTCTCTGGGTCACAGAATCGTGACACTATGGTTGATATTCTATATTACTTCAAAAAGCCATTAACCTTCTCAAAAGTCTTTTTTCCTATAGAAAAATAAAATCCCACCCATAACCTAGGGACAAAAGTACCCTTCTTAAGCCCTTCCAAGAACTCTTTATCTACCCAATCAATTTTCCAGATGAATTCTAGGAAAGCAATTCTAAGTGGGACAATTTTGCGAAGAACATGTGGTGGTTGTGAGAAACCATTAACCCTAATGATAGTGAACTTATCAAAGTAGAAGAAATCACCCCAATTGTGGCTAATTGACCAACCCTGAATAAAATTCTAAGGTCTTAACAACCTTCTAACATCAAAAGACAACCTTTCCCTTTTTACACCCAACATGTCTAAGATTGGAGCAATAATCCAATTTTGAAAGCAAACAAAAGAGGAATGTACTGAAGAACTATCCCATACCTAGGTCCATCTTTGAATTGGTATTTCAACCCCATATTCTGAATCAAACAACTCTAATTCTTTGTCCATGGATGCCTTGTACTACAAAATCAGAAACATCAGGTGTGAATAGTGCTTGAAAGTAGGAACAGGAACATCTTGATGTATCTCCACCAATGCAATATGTATAGCCTCAACTACATAAACCACATATTCATAGTCAGTATTGACCTCTAGATACTAAATTTCCATGGCCATCATCAATAGGTCAGTAGGAGCAGTTGAATCTCCATTAAAACCTAGAACTTTCCTCAAACCATACACTGTGCATTTTATATAATTGTGGAAGAAAGACAAGTCAAAAAGTGGCTTTATGTTATCTGGAATCACCACCAAATTTCTATCCACCCTAGGCATAAATCTTGGCATTTCATGTTTCTTTATCAATTTTTTCCACTTCTCATAATCAGCTTGTATTTTGTCCAGGTCAATTTTGGTACATATTGCACCAAAAATTTTGAAGACCTCTACTAATGTCCTTCTATTTATGGCCACTAGGGCTTCTTTGTTCTTCTTCCTAATCACTCTAGCCACAAGACAGTAGCTCTTAGCTAGATCTTTGATCAAATCCACATCAATGTACACATTAGGGACAATCAATTTTTCCATATTCATGTTCCATGGATTGCAAATAGGGACTAACTTAACCCTATTATTCCATAAGTAGTGAAACAAAGTATTACCATAGTGGTTGAGAATGACTGGGTTTCTGCATTGACACCATTTGTCTTTCCATTCTTCCTAATTGGCACTGTTTGCACAAGAAGTTCTAGGTAAGAGCTCTGCAAATTCATTTTTATACTTCTTCCCTGCAACTTCTTTCTTCCCAGACCCCTTTGAAGCTACGCTTGTAGTGGCTTGACTCATCTTTCCTTCTCAAGATTGATCTCAGAAAACAAGCTCTTATATTTACTCAGAATTTCACGAAGGCAGAAAAGAGAATTGTATAGAATCCAAGCATAACCAGTTATACTTATATCCTATCACATCCACATCTTTTCCACTTTACTGCAACTCCTCTCACTTGAAAAATAATACCATTGGCGTCTGCAACTAATGCTACCATTAATTCAAACTTTTGTATCCTTGTTGGAACAAAGTATGCATTTTCTTTCTTTCTAGCATTCAAAACCCAGGAATGAGGAATGTGGGACCTTGTTGTACACTCACTGCATAAATGAGACATTCAAAACTTTCTTCTCTAGTGAGAAATTAAGCTTATTTCTCTTATTTCATCATGCACTCACAACATTCTTCTTCAGGATCAAGATCATCCAACCAGTGAACGACAGCCTTTGATTTCATCTAACTCTTCAATCGTGCACTCCCTGCACTTTGTCTTATCATATTTGAACTTGCGTGAGTGAGCAACAACTAAAACTATTGTTTGAATTTTCACTTAGTCACGCACTCGTAGCCCTTTTCTAACTTGATCTTTAACCACCGTGAGTGAGAGATAACCCTTTTGAAACAAGCTATAAGTCACGTCACTCACTCGCGGTCCAAAATTTGTTAACCGCTAAGCCTTAGCGAATGAGCGATGGCATGAAAATTTCCTTTTCTCACACACTCGTGGTCCAAAAATTATTAACTGCTAATCATTGGTGAGTGAGAAATGAAATACAACCTCTTTGGTCACATACTTGTGGATTAAAAACTTTAAGTGAACAATCAATCGCGAGTGAGCAATAACAATATATAACATGCAACACAGACCGCATCGCACACTCGCATAACAAAAGATAACATGGACTAGACCTTAGAAAATGAGCGATGACCTAACCTAAACCTCACTCACTCACTCGCACAAAAAAAAATTTAAGTTAAGTTACCTCAGCGAGTGAGCGATAAACAACTTCTAAACACTTATTATAACCCTATCGCTCACTCGCACAATCAGGTTAACCTTTTGCAAGACCGTCGTGACTGCATGACCACATGACAATACCTTCACTCGCTCACTCCCATGGTTAAATGACTATATAAAAAAATACTACGCGACTAAACATAAAAGGTGACCGCTTGAAGTCTTATGCACATTTTTATACTTTTTTTCACATGAAAAGGCCATAACTGAAAATCAATAGCGCGGGAAAAGACCACTTTTTGAAATATGAAACTTTTCATAATATAGTGCTAACAGACACCTTTTCTAAGGTGTAAAACATTCTTAACCCAACAAAAATACTATCTCTAAGTTCATCTAGACCTCATAGTGACCCTTAAGGGATATTTTTCCAATAAGGCACTATTACAACATTTTAGCACATTTAGTGCATTTATAACATTTTAATGGATTTATTTCCATATTACAATCATTGATGACCTTATAGGTATTTAATCAATCTCACTTACCATTTAATCAATAAAGTGACCCCAAGGTTACCCTACTATCCCTTATGCCAATCATGGCTTACAAATCTTGTTTATGATCATAATGATCCATAAACATTACAACATGTTTTAAACAATATGAAATGATCATCCATGGTCTCATTACAATGCCAAATGACCCTTTATAGTCATGTCCCCATCTCCCTAGGATCCATAGTGACCCTGGTGTACCTTCATGGCCTTGGTGCTCATGCACCACATACCATGTTGGGAGGGGATCATCCTTTTGAAATGGTCAATGTCTTAGAAGTTGTAGGGTTAGGATGTTATCTAGTCTTATGAATAGATGCAATTGTATGCTAATGAAAAAATACATCTTTTTGGCCCTTCAAAGGGCATGTTGCAAGGAAAATAGAGAGAATTCAAGAAGAGGATGATCAAAATATGTGGCATAAATAGCTATTAATGGCTCCAAGACATTGTTCAAGAATGAAACAAAGATAGCAAGATCTAAAATTGAGCATCTGAGTCACAATGATCAGCCTAAGTACCTTATAGAGTACATGAAAATATATATGGGACAGTCATATAAAATTAAAGTATGGTATGAATTACATCAATGTCAATGATGCATCAAAGAGAGTGGCCATGAAGATAAGAATATACACCAAGCAATGCAAGTCTAATACATTCAATCTACAATCTGCAAGAATTAAAATTTGTTTGCATACACATAGATCAAAAGTAATAAAAGAAAATTAAAAGTGCATCTATTATTCATCTATTAACAATCTAATCAAAATTTTAACTAGGAGAAGATTGGGATGACTAAAGTTCATGCTTGGATATCAAATATATATTGATCCAGTGTTCATGGTTGGATGTCGAATGTTCTGATGAAATATGTCGATCTAATATTAAGTGTTGATCAAAATTTCATGGTTGGATGTCAATGTTCATGGGTGGATGTCAAATATGCTATCTAATGTTCATGGTTGGATGCCAAATGAGTGTTGATCCAATATTAATGGTTGGATGTAATATTTGGCATCAAATGTATGTTGATCAATGAAGTTCATTTAAAGTTCATAGTTGGTTGTCAAAATTTGTTGATCCATTTAACGTTCATGGTTGGATGTCAAAATTTGTTGATCTAATGACCTTGAGGTATTGTGATCTAAAGATCATGTGTTAGGATATCTAAGTTATCAAGAAAATGTAAAAAAAATGCAAAAACTTGATAGATAGTACCTAGGGCTGAATCTGCAAAACATGCACAGACTGAATGATAAGGCTCTTCAATATCTTTCCAATGCCACAAGAATCGCAAAAGTTGAAGATCATGGCAAAAAGTTGTTCTTGGGATTCCAAATAGAAGGGTCAACTTCAAGCTATAGAAAATGATGATAAATAAAAAAAGAAGGGATAACAGACTGAATCTCTTTAACATCCTGATGATGGATCAGAAACAGTGATTTGAAACATTGATGCAAAAAAAAATACACAATCTTATCCAGAAATAGCAACAATTAAAAGGTTTTTATTTTTCAAGGTGTATAGACCCTTCTCTCCTATGTGGTCTAACCTCTAGATAAATAACATTGTCTTTTAAATGATAACTCAGTCTCCATAGAAAGAATACCTTTAGGAACCCAAAAAGCATGACCAGCTGCCAAAGATGGTATCATTATTTAATCCAATGGAAGAGATGAAGACTCACTATTAACAAAAGTACTATTGCACTAAGTGACTAAATTGTACATGAATCAAGCTAAAACAAAGAGTCCAATCTGACACCTCTAGAAATCCCCACAAGACACAAGGCGCCTTGATTTGACCCAGTTTCCAAAACCACATATGAAAATTCCAACAAACAGACTACAAATAGTAAATAGATTGTCTCTTACAAATGTCATGTTTTGTTGTAAAAATCCACCCAACTAGGGTGCCTATTGTGTAACTCTCACTACCCCAAAGTAGAGCTGCATGATAAGTGTAAATATCCATCATAATGCCAATCAAGATTCCAATACAACTCTCCTCTTACATGCTCTTACACATTATAAGCATCTGTCATAGAATCCTATCAAAATAGGGAGCTCCAATTTTGCTACATATATCAACCTTAATGACACCTTACAACACACCTTTACAAGGTGCCAACACTTGGAAAATATGTTGGCTCAAATTCCAATTCCCCATTTTAATGTGAAGCTAAATTAAACAATAATAAAATATATTAAAGTGTGGGAAAATAATAAATTATTAAAACAAATGCTAGGAACTTGCTAAGGTCAAAACGCCTTAATTCCCAAAATTTTGAACAAGATGTACATTTTTCATCATGAAACCAGAAATGAATAGTATTAGATGCTCAACAATTAAAAACATGCACCAAACCAACACACCCAACAACAAAAATTTGAACAAAATTATTAGCTAAATCAAAATGTTGGCTAATGAAAAAAACTTGTTAAAATACTTCCAACTGCCCAGGCAAACAAGAGTACAAACATATAAACGGCTATCTAGTAAGGAATGGATAAAGTATATAATGCTATTAGGAGAAATTGGAAAACAAAATATGTATTGAGCTGAGGTTTTCAAAGTAAATGGCCATTTTCCCATTTTAAGACCTCAATATGGTTACACAAACACAAGTGGACGGTAAGTTTTAGGAATCACTGATGGTTAATGGGCACATCCTCAAGGAAGAGGCCATTACTTAGGAGGAGAATAATGGATAATTTCTCCATGAAATATGTCACAATAAGGAAAAGATTACAAAAAATAAGTTAGCTAAGTTGGGTAATTGTTTGGGGAGAATGGGAAAATTAATTCCATGGCTTTAAATGTTCTTAAAACACCTAAGTAGAGGCTCAGCTTTCGTATGCTTTGAAGATCCCAGGGATTGAAAACCAAAGGCTTTTTGAAACCACGAATGTAAACCTAAAAAATTCAATTGATTTTAAATGAAAACCAAACAAGAAAGGAAATTAAGAAAATTAGTAAAATGTTTATCCTGGCAGATCTATGTTCTTACTAAGTTTGTTAAGGATTATTTTCGCAGACTAACTCAGCTTTTATCATCATCTTTGTTGAGGTCCATGGGATGTTCTTCTATTTATATGGCTTTTGTATTCTTTCTATCAACCAAACAATCTTACTAATAAAAAAATTGTGTTTCCTAATTACATGGTGGTTTCATTTTACATTCTGCTAGGTCAATTTGTAATCTCTTCTATATTCTTAATATGCATGGTGTTTTTTGATCCTAGTTTGGAGCGGTCATATTGTTACCCAATAAAAGGACTGCTTCATGATCAAAAACATCTCAATTGACCAAGCAATAAATGTAATACTGAGATTTAAAAATCTCCAAATCATAGTACTTTGTTGAGGTCCCTAGGATGCGCTTTTGTTTTGATGGCTTATGTATTCTTTCTATCAACCAAACAATCTTACTAAGAAAAAAATTGTGTTTCCTAATTGCATGGTGGTTTCATTTTACATTCTGCTAGGTCAATTTTTAAGCTCTTCTATATTTTAAATCTGCATGGTGTTTTTTTATCCTAGTTTGGAGCGGTCATATTGTTACCAATAAAAGGATTGCTTCATGATCAAAAACATCTCAATTGACCAAGCAATAAATGTAATACTGAGATTTACAGATCTCCAAATAATAGTATTTGTAATTTCCAAATAATTATTATAATTTGTATTTCCAAATAATTATCATAATTTCCAAATAATTATTATAATTTCCAAATAATTATTATAATTTCCAAATAATCATATTTGAATGTATATTTGAAGAAGGAAAACAGAATAATTATTATAATTTGTAACCTTATACAAGAATTGCTTAGACTGATTCAAGATAAAACATGCAGATAAAATAGTAGCTCAAACAAAATAAATTTATGTGGAGATGATTAAAAATTCACTTTTGCACATTTTACGATGTCAGCAAAGTACTAACCATAAGCTTAACTCAAACCCCTATTCTATGGGACTGATCATTACAAATAATTTATTAATATCTCCTTAAGTATGGACAGAAAACTAAGGTTGTTGATAGTGCTTCTATGTTACAGTCATTTGATGAAATCTATGATTATTTGCAATGAAATCAACTTTTGAGATGAATTAAGCAAGTTTCTAATCAAGAAAATACAAATGAACAACGTGAATCTCTTTAATAGCCTAATGATGGATCAGAAGCTTTGATTTGAAACATTGACGCAAAAAAACACACACAATCTTATCTAGAAATAGCAAAAAGTAAAAGGTTTTTATTTTTCGAGGTGTATAAACCCTTCTCTCCTATGTGGTCTAATCTCTAGAGTGATAACATTGTCTTTTCAAATGATAACTTAATCTCCATATAAAGAATACCTTTAAGAACCCAAAAATCATGACCACCTGCCAAAGATGGTATCATTATTTAATCCAATGGAAGAGATGAAAACTCAATATTAACAAAAGTACTATTGCACTAAGTGACTAAATTGTACATGAATCAAGCTGAAATAAAGAGTCCAATCTCACACCTCTAGCAATCCCCACAAGACACAAGGCGCTTTGATTTGACCCAGTTTCCAAAACCACATATGAAAATTCTAACAAACAGGCTACAAATAGTAAATAGATTGTCTCTTACAAATGTCATGTTTTGTTGTAAAAATCCATCCAACTAGGGTGCCTAGTTTGTAACTCTCACTACCCCAAAATAGAGCTACATGATAAGTGTAAATATTCATCCTAATGTCAATCAAGATTCTAATACAACTCTCGTCTTACATGTTCTTACGCATTATAAGCATCTGTCATAGAATCCTTTCAAAATAGGGAGCTCCAATTTTGCTACATATATCAACCTTAATGACAACTTACAACACACCTTTACAAGGTGCCAACACTTGGCAAATATGTTGCCTCAAATTCCAATTCCCCATTTTAATGTGAAGCTAAATTGAACAATAATAAAATATATTAAAATGCGAGAAAACAATAAATTATTGAAACAAATGCCAAGAACTTGCTAAGGTCAAAACGCCTTAATTCCCAAAATTTTGAACAAGATGCACATTTGTCATCATAAAAATAGAAAGGAATAGTATTATATACTCAACAATTGAAAACATACACCAAACCAACACACCCAACAAAAAAAATCTGAACAAAATTATTAGCTAAATCAAAATGTTGGCTAATGACAAAAACCTGTTAAAATACTTCCAACTGATCAGGGAAAAAAGAATACAAACATCTAAACGGCTATCTAGTAAGGAATGGGTAAAGTATGTATTGCTATTAAGAGAAATTGGAAAACAAAATATGTATTGAGTTGAGGTTTTCAAATTAAATGGCCATTTTCCCATTTTAAGACTTCAATATGGTTACACAAACACAAACACAACCCAAACAGTTATAATTTGTCACATTCACTGGATTCGGATATGAACATAATATTCATTAATGACTTTGAAAAATGAAAATAGATGGGAGAGAATACAGGTTTACTGCATTATAATCCCAAATGGAAGAAGAAACTATTAAAATAATTTTATAAATGATAGGTTAGGGCTGGAAAATGTAGAAACAATGCAGCAAAGTTCTGCTTTTATGTCAACCCTAATTTATGAGAAGGGATACCTCTACACCCAATGACTATTTGTGGAACCACACTTAGGTCAAATCAGTAGCCAGTGATCCATATGGCTAGGAACATATATGCTACTCCATCATGTACATATTCTATATATACATTTTGAGGAATATAATTTGCATCTTCAATTGGAGTCATTTGTCTCATTTTTCTTTCCATATTTTTCATCCATTCATTTTGTTAAGATAATTTAGCATTTATACAGAAAATATTTATTGTGGAAATAGAATTCTCTATCAAAAAACATAACAAGAAGAGTAGAACGTTCTATAACTTATTTGATCGTTCTTTTTTGGTTTCTAAGTTGTTGTTGTCCAAGCCAATAACTACAAATTTACCTTGCTCAAGTTATTTGTAATGATAAGAAAAAATAATTTGGCCAAGTTTAAGCTCTTAATATATGTAAAGAAGATACTTGATCTATAGATCCCCTCATGCGGTCCACAAATCATCTGTGATACTATTTTCTCAGCCTGCCAAGATTACAATTGATAGAGACCTTAGAACTTGGTGATATAAATAGTAATAAGCTTTGACAGATATAATGTAGAAATAAGAATATTTTAAAAAAAATCAAGATCAATGATATATCCCTATCCCACTAATTGGTGATAGCACTAACACAAGATTACCTTTACTATGAGGATCACATCTGGTGATTCATAAAAGAAGAAAAATGAATTTGAACTACAAAGATGTAAAACACTAAAATCTAGTGAATTTGGGATGATGTAACAAAATTTAGCATTTTCAGCAAAGTTCAAACCAAATTTCTGAATCTAGAAAAATACAAGCCTATAAAAAATGACAAAAACTTATCCAAGGTTATGACCTTAAAACTTAAAAGCCAAACATCTTATTCAAATAATCATTGCCAGGCTTTGAGTAACGTCTCCAAATTCATAAAACATGGCCAATATAATTGAAAAAACACATTAGCACTTAACAACTTAAACGTTGAAACATGACTTGCAGTAGAATCTTACTTGATGGAATTTTTACTTATAAATTTAAAATGTGCTCTATTCAATAAGCTTTAGATAATTCTAAAAATCAAAAAATCTCAACCTAAAAGCATAGGCAAAATAAGAATGTTTCTTACAAAGGCAACCAAAGTGACAATTTAGACTAAATTTGCAATCCAAGATGTCATGCTTCAGTAAGAAGCAAAAGAAAACACCAACGAATTGGAATTTTGGTGAAATTGGAACCTTGTAAAAGTAAGAGATCATGCAATCGTGCATATTCAAAAGAATCAAAACTATAATTGATGCATACAAAAAGAAATAAGAATGCCAAAGTCCCAAAAACCATATGTAAACGAAAGGCCATTTTGTGTGTGTGTATGTTCTCAAATTAAGGGGTGGATACCAACCACAATAGGACTTATTGCTTCATTAAATATGTTTCCACTTGCAGCCTATTAATCTGATTGCTCCACTTAAAATATGGATAAATTTGTTAGTTGTTTTATTGACACGTAGGATTCTTTTATGTCCTGTTGCAATTAAATACTGACATGTCTATCTACTGTCCAGGTTGTAACTTTGCTAGTCGAAAGTACCACTTGGTGCACTATGTTGGCTCTACTCTGCAGTGAAACTAAAGTCTATATAATGGAGTTTTGTTGGTACATCCAGTTTAGAGTCATTTATGTTCTTGTTGGAGAAGCTACATTATTCAAATTTATCCTCACTCTAAAGAAATTTTCAAGTTGAAGGGGGTTGCCGATGAGCTTAATTTAAAATATACAGACGAAGATAGTGATGTCATTGTTATATTAAATGAGGAAGATTTATCGGATGTATTCAGCCAGGAGCTCTGCCCTTTTTATATGGAGGCATCATTGAGTGGGAATGAAGGAATTTATCTAAAATGCGGTGAAATTGGATTTCATAATTTGGCACCATTTGGTGGAGGAGGGGGGACAGACTGGAACGATGGAAATTTTGAAGGAATAAATGGAATTATTATTACCATGAGTTCAAAATCTTTGATTTCCATTCAAGTCAGTTATGCCACTCGAAAGGGTAAAACTTGTCCTACGGGTCAACACGGAGGAGTAGGGGAAGCTATTTGTACGGTAATTAATATGAAAAAAGAGAATAGATTTTTACAGTTTATGATCAATAGAGTTTAGTTTATGAATTCAACTGTGTGCTGAATATTTGCATCAATATTTCAGACCACACATTGATGCAAAAATTATGCATACAATTGAATCCAAATCAAACTAAACTCTATTAATTAATGTCTTATAAAAATGGTTTTCATTTCCATTGTTGTTTCTTGCAAACATTTTATGTTGTGTCTTACAATAAGATTGGCTTTTCTTGTTTCAAACATGGTATGGCTTCCATAAATTTAAGCACCCAAATGAAAAGCTTTGAAATATAAGTGGATATTGTGGACTTGCATAAAATTGGAGGACATTCATCAAAGGTTTGTCGTTTGAAACCAACCTTGCAAAATATGGTCCATTTGGTGTAGCAGATTGGGCTACTTTTGAGTTTGTTTTGAGATCAAAGGATGTAGTTGGTTTTTATGGCCAATCTCGTGATAGATATTTGGTCTCTATTGGTTTGCACACACTTCCTTAATACTACCAAAAAAACTTGACTTGGAAAATGAAGTTAAATTAGAGTTATGAATGTAGTTTGTAGGGAGAGGTCCTAATATGCTTTGTTTCATCTTTGTCCTGCATCGTATATCAGATATTGAGTGTTATAGGTTTGTACTAGTGTGAATAGAGTATATTCAGTTAGTGTTATTGTGCTACTCCTTTGGATGTATAAGACAAACTACAATTTGCCCACAAATTTACTAATCTATAAACTAGTGAAGGCTGTGATGTTTGAAATCATAATTTTCTTTCTATTGTCATGTAGTATCGTTTCTATTTCCAAAAGAGAAAGTAATTAATGTAATTAATAAATGGAAAGGTCCTATCTACTTTTTTTTCTCTCTTACCATATTATATTTGGTGTAATGCTTGTTCACTAAGCTCAGTTAGGTTTAATTTTGTTTGATGCCAATATCTTCATTCATTCGTTTGAGTTAAGTAGACTTTAAAATTTAAATTTTCAATTTTGTTTTTTATAATAAGTAATATTTCAAAATTTTTTTACTTTCATAGCTAGTGCATTTTTGTTTGTCAATTGATAAATATCATACATTATATAATTACAACTTGAATTTGATGAATATTATAAATAACAAAATGCTTGATGTGCATCTAGTTTGATTGGCATATATGATCACTCTAAAATGTCAAGTCTCTGTTGGGAATGAGTTTATAGGCATTCATCCAAAGAAATTAGAAGGAAAAAAAGAATAAGATCTGATATTGGATGATTATTACTTGAAAAAAACAAAGGGAGAAATCTGGAATACTCAAGATGAGGGATGCTGGTGATATTTTTACAATTAAGCATTGGAGTTGCTTCAGTGTACAGTTCAAAATAAAGATCACTCAAATAAGATATTTCTTGAAGAGAAAAAATAGTTTATAGTATGTACTATATAGTGAAAATACAAGGTTTTAGGGAAACCAACGATTTCTAATCAAAATGGACAAAATGAAGGTTGCAAGTATCAATGCACAAGCTGTTGCAGGGATGGAGCTTGTAGACAATGGTGGAAATGGAGGTCATTACTAGTGTTGATCACCTATTTTAAACTTGTTGGGAGCTATATTTCTACACCTGCTATGAAATGGTCATCTCAAAAATGTAGTACCCTCATGCAGTTCTTAAACTTGACCTCAAAAATTGTGCATGGTAGAGATGTTTGTAAGAAATCTTGGTTGGAAACAGCAACGCTAATTCAGAAGTGGGATAGGAAGTTAGAAGTTGAAATTACTTGCCAAAGACTATTGAAGAAAATGAACCACAATATAGGGTTACTAATTGTAAGAGAGATGAACACATGGTGTCCACATGTCCATATAGGTCACACTAAGATACAATAAGAAATGTTGATCTATTCTAAGGAAGTGATCAGAAAAGAACTTGCAAATATTAATGGTTATTTGAGAGGGATTGAGAAATATACAAATTTATCCCTGTAGCACTGACAGTTTGACAGGAGCATCACAGGGCTCTATATTTGCTTTTCAAAATCTTTTGTAATTGATATATAGGGAGGAGTTGGAATTTTCATTTTATTATCTCAGAGTATGTTTTTCTTGCACCATAATATGTCTACCTCTTTGTTTTGAGGAAATTCAAATTTACCCTCATTTATTGTTGCATTTGTTCTGGGATGTCTTACAGTAATCTGCAGCTTCTCATCTATGTTTTTTGCAACCCTAAAATCAACACTTTCTTTCATTTTTTTATTCGCATTTTTGAGCTCTGTCCGCCAAGGGTATGCAAACTTGCAGCATTGATGATGGAAGGAATAGCAGGTCAATCAAAGCCTACTCTCGAATAAAATAAATCCCTCTCTGCTGAGGAACTGAGATAGTTCTATAACGTTCATCCGACATTCACCCTCAATTGATTGGGAGAGAACTAGGAAGGAGCTACCTAACATTCTGAAGTTGCCCTACTATTTTATGGGAAAGGGGGAGATCAAGAAATAGTTCAAGCATGCTTTCATTCTGGTAACTAATCTGGTCTGAGCATCCAACAAGGAGGTTTCTGGTTTCTTTCCTCCCGACAAGGCTTAATTTAAACCTCAATAATATAGAGGGGCGGATAGGGCTATAGCTGCTAATTAGTTTTCTTTACCAGGGCATTCTCCCTCATTACTGGGGGGGCTGCCTTAGCATAATGTCCTAGTTCCTTATTCCTATTCTATAGGAAAATTTTGCCTATCCTTACATGTATTACTCTTAGCTCTTAATTGTATTTTAGGATTTAGAAGATATTTTTTTACTTAATCTTTATTACTTCTCGCACCATCAATTTTGAAGCTCTATTTATTGAGTTGTTGAGTTCTCATTTAGAAGAGTTTCTCTACCACTATGAGATTCATTGAACTTTAACACCTTATCATTGCCTCACATATGGGCATCAAAATTGAAGATATAGGTGCCTCTGCTGCAACCTTTTGACATCCTTGTTGTTACAATGATCTTGTAATATTATCTACCAATATTTTTATGCTTTTCATTACATCCTCTTCTATTCTCTAATTTAACCTACTCATGGTTTTATGAAAGTAATATGATTTTGGACTAGTCCATATCATCTCTTAGTAACTATCTTTGATGCTTTCTTATGTTGTCCCATAACAATGAATATAATTATCAGCTATCTGATGACTGCCCTGGATGTATTTTTATAGACCCATGGTTACCTTCCTATTGCTTCATTTTTTATCCTTTATCAAAATTAGTGAATAGTATTGTGATGATGTCATCCCTTAGTCATCATTTAATAGATCTTCATTGTGTCATCTATGTTCTATTTAAAACTATTTGAGGAATTTAAAATTTGATATCTCTATGTATCATGGATGACTATGATAACATTCAAAAGAGTTTGTCTCATGTACCTCTTGGACTACATTATGAACAATTATACTCCTTTTGACGCTATGGATGTTTACACAATGGTATATTATCTATTGTATCTTTACATTGGCAATGATACATGTTGTCCCATAAATGTATCTTTCATAGCAACACCTATGATTTCATTCTTATGGCATTGTATTTTTTGTGTTGACTATCAAATATTTTTTTATCACCGTTATAAACACTTGACTGTCAAAACACCTTCTTGTCACTAATTTAGTAGTTGATGTTTTCCTTATAGTACAGTAGCATTCTTAATTGCAGTGTTCTACTCTTATAATTGTTATATGTGATTATTTTGACATCATTGATTAACTGCAATGTACTACTCTGTCACTAGCCCACATCATTACACAATAGAGGGGGATATAAAGGTGTTAAATACACCAATTTGAATAAAATAGAGATAGTGTTCCTATGTAACACACCTAAAGCATCCAAAATAGTGCCTTGATGTTCAGCCTAGTTGTCATCTACCATAGAAAATAACATATGCGATCTAATTACATTGAATCACACTGTGTATAGATTTGATTCAATATTTGAAACCATCATTCATATCTATGTAAAGGCTTTCCAAAGAGATCTCGAGTAATTTCATGAATAACCATTACAATCATCAGAGAAAAATTTATGAATCCGATCATAGTTGTTGTGAACTTTACAATCACCTAAAAATTCCCATCATGATGTCTAGAATATCATTGTTCTCACTACTCATTTTAGTTGTTAGACTCATCATAGTCAGAATATCATAGTGTTGAGATCATCCCTACTCACCTCCATCTCATGAGCATATTCAGTGATAATTACCATATGCTTCTCATAAAAGCCATTTTTAGTAAGGATGGGTGCCACTAATTGATCAACATCAAGGTATTTTTCTTCATTACAAAAACTACGCTTTATCTCACATGTATTATGTTGACATGTATCATATTTAGTATTATAATCATATACAAGATCATAAAAATTTGAGAAATATGATATGTCAATTTCATCACTTTGATCTTCTTCACAAAATGAAATAGTATTTCCATTCTTCAAATATTCCATATCCACATATAATAGATTTTTAAAATGATAAGAACTACATTCAACCTCTCCATGGAAAAAAAAAACTACCTGATTATCAGCTATTTCTTCATCATAAAAGGGATTTGAAAAATATGAAAATTATTCTCAAACTCACTTGCACAATCTTTTAACTAATCTTCCTCTATTGTCTCTTCATACATTAGACTTAAACAACCTTTGAAAACATTCTCAACTATACATATCATTTCTACATGCTAATCACAATAAATATCCTCTCTTGTATTAGGCTCCATCTCTTATTAAAGTGCATTCACTTTATTAATTTGCATTATTTCATCATCTTGAGTGACATGGGAATACTCTTACAAATCAACTTCATATGTGGAAAAAATATGAGGGGATTCAAAACTCTCACTCACATCATTGTTAAACTTTTAGCATCACCTCCATATTCAGAAGCTACAAGTGATTCCATTTTAGATAGACTATGATGGACATTAGGAAAAAAAACTGCTTGAAATGAGTCACCAAGTGCAAGTAGACAGGAAGAATCATAAGCATTGGATTCATTTTTTATTAAAACCGGCTCAAAAGTGGGATATTTTTGTCCTAATCCAGATGCTATCTTGTATGGACAATGGGCTGCTATATGTCCATACTAACTGCAAGAAAACCATCCATAGCCTTGAAAAATAGGTCCTATAGAGGGTGCACTTGAATGATGGGAGATAGCCCTATTTATACTCTAGGGAACACTCTAAGTATGTCATCCATGATCCTAATATTGGTAGTTATGGTACTAATTGTTCCCTTTCCAGTAACTGAAACAATGATCCTACTTCTAGGATATAATGGTGAAGTATCGAGGAAATGCCATGTAAGCTCTAAAAAAGCACACATTCTTACACCAGTTCAATTGTTTCCTTTGATTGAACAACAAAGGTCTTTCTACCCAATAATGTATAAACAAGAAGGGGAGGCCACATAATCAGAAACATCACATAATACAATATCGAGAATGGGTTTGATGAAAAGGCTTGAGAAAAATTCAAGCAAATGCAATCAGCAGGTGTAAAGCCAGAATCCATAACCTTTAACGCTTCCAAAACATAGAAACATGCATTCATGGAATGCAATGATTTTCCAGAATTGTAATGTTGGGTTGCCATAGACATGCTTCCAACACATAGAAACATGGATTCATGGAATGCAATGATTTTCCAGAATTGTAAATGAGGAGTTATTGTCGCATGTATGACAGTTATTACATTGTTAAAAGCAAGCAGTGCCATGTTTTCCATGGAGTAAACACTGGCCTTACATGAACATTATTATCGATTTTCTACTTGTTTCCTCCTAGACTTGTGAGCCACCAATATTTAAAAATTTGAAAGAGAAAAAAAGGGCACAAACAAAATTTTCTCAAGCTCAGAACATTATGTAAATAAGAAAAAAACATAAAGTATGTTTATTAGATAGTATAAAATTACCATAAAAGGAAAGCCATCCTGATAAAAATGAAAGATACGAAAGATTAATGTAGATACAATATTCCTGTTCAAAATTTTCAAATAGATCAAGCACAGAACAACAAACAAAAACATTTAATATTATGCACTCTTTAACAACTATAATATGTTTGGTGAAATATAATCAAGAAAAAATATGAGTGAATATGTCATGAAAAATAAAGGTCTATGGGCAATGAGATAGAAGACAAACAAGAGGTGGAAGCATGAATTCATGAGGTTTTATCCAAATGTAACCCTCTCTGAAGAGATTGGCATAGTTGGAGCCTATGCTTATGATTCTATATGGGTAATTGCTAAAGCTATTGATGATATGTTCAGAGTCAACAAACTTACTAAATTGGAATTCAAGTTTTTAGAGAATTTTTCCACGGATGTGCATGTTTTTCAGGGAGGGAGTGCCCTGCTTTAGAAATTAGCTCGAAGTAATTTTGAAGAAATTGGTGTTAAGATATCATTCAAAAAAAGTGGGCTTATTGAAGTTGATTCATATGACATTTTGAACATAGTCAACAGGGAAATCAGACTTGTAGGATCATGGGAAAATAAAGAATTCAAATTGGAAGAAAATATAGAGTGGCCAAATGGATTTCCAAAACCACCTTCTGGCTACAGAAAGTTCATAGTAGGAGTCCCTCCACATGTTGTCTTTCTTGTATTTGTGAACATCACAAATAATAACACGTGATTTGAGGGGTTCTACATAGATGTATTTAAGAGAGATGTGGGGATGCTTTATTATCCTTTTCACTATGAATTTCAAAATTCTGAGAATAGCAAAGCGCAAGGGTAGTTCATCCACCAAATTTGGTGTCTTTCTCCATTGGAATTTTCACATTTGCAAAATGTGTTTGTTTAACATTATATAAACAAATTGCCTCCACCACCATAGATGTTGCATAGGGAGTAGAGGAAGCATCTCTTTCCCAAAATTTGGGGAAAATCAAGCGTCACGAACCCAAGAATTTGATTATTTTTATCAACAAATATTTGAGTGCAAAAGACACACAAATGTAAATAGAGAATTTGTAATCTGAAGACCACAACTACCCAACATCTTGAATAGAATAATATTCCATAGTTGAAAATTCATGGAGGAGTTTATGGGCAACTCTGGCATAGAAAACTGGTTTTCCTTTATGAGCAGTGAAAGTTGGTACCTTGCCAACATGACGTCGAGTGGCTGTGTATGAGCAGGTGTAGCAAGAATGGTGGAATTAGTGTTGTGTGAGGTATTTATGGTGGTAGATTTATGATTGTTGATGTCATTTTGTTTTGTTGTTATTATCAAAGGAAAAATATATTCTTTTCAATAACATATACTAGCCAAATCAAAATATTATGCATAGAGGAAGTTGTAATTAGTTTTAGATGCCCCATACCAAACTCACAATCAAGTTCTGTTGAGGGTCGAGAGGCAAGAGAGTCTTTCCAAAATTTGCAGAAGTACTTGTGTGGCCTCTTGTTTGCTTCCTACAAGCACCAATGCAACCAAATTCATATTAAAGAATACAAGCGAGAAGACCACCAATTTTGCATTAAAGAACAGAAGTGAGAAGACCACCAGAAGCAAGTAGACCAACAGTTCGGGAGTAGTAAAATTTCCAAACTTGTAGAAACAAAATATTCAAACTTTAGAAACTTGTAAAATATCCTGCAAGCACCAATACAAGAATATGATCAATTTCAAATTTGTCTAAAAGAGATGGCACTAAAAGCAAAACCCAACTCTTAGGATTTAAAACACACCTACTCAGATGGGGTCTTTGAAATGGGTGTGATATTTTTAGGTCAAGAAGACACCCATCCTTTATATAGAAAATCACGGCGGATGGATAAGTTTATTTCATACCCTAAGATGTATCGACAAGTCGCGACCAGAAGCCACTGAGTGATGTTTCTGCCCTCACAATTAGCACATTGTCCTCAACTCCTTGGAAAGTAGTTGTGTTTCATTTTTTCTTACTCCAAGCTATCTCGACAAGCCACGACCAGAAGCCACTGAGCGAGGTCACTTTCCTCATCTCCTTGGAAAGCAGTTGTATGTCATTTTTCTCATGGAAAGATGAACTCATCGACAGTCATAAGTCTCAGGCATCCAACAAGTTTGATATTCAGCATCCGAACAGGTCAATACGTCTGAAGTGACAATTTGCAGGCGAAGGATGGTCCAAGGGGAATAGCCTAATCAGCTAAAAATGCATTCTGCATTCTGCGTGCCCTACTTGTGGAATAACATGAAAATGAAATAAAATGAAACCTTCTCTTTTTTTAAGTTATATGTCTGTGTTCATCGTAATTATGATGACATGTCATGGTTGTCGTAATTTTGACAAACACGGGAATGGGTTTAAAAAAATCAACTTTTTCCTTCAATAAACCGACCAACCAAAACCATTTTAATGCTTGGTGGGAAATGTTGGTCGATTTTGTGGGTCAAATATACTAGTGAGTTGCATATCACATTTCTAAAATCTTGGTTGGAGATCATTTTATCATTCTCACAAATACGATTCAAAGTAGTCAACTTGGTAAAATTGTGTTTTCTCTTATCACATTTTTGCTCCAACGCACATTCTAATTGATTCTTATTGATCCAATCGAGTGTTCCATTGATCTATCATGGATATTCACATTCTAAAGAGGGATTTTGTTACTATTTCCTTTGATTTCATTCCCGAGGGGGCATGATCACACCTAAAATAAATCAATTTCTTTCTCAAAAGAAAAGTTGACTTCATTATTAAAAGACTAGGGGCATGCCAGTTTCCTTCGATCAAGTTGGGACTGTTGGATAAAAACATTCAGCGCAAAAAAAGTTGGATATCTATGCCTACAATCTCTTAGATCTTTTTCAAGCTCTCATTAGCTTCTTACTGACCTTCATTCAATCACGTTCGGAGTCAGTATTATCAATTCTCATTCAATCAAGTTCAGAATTGATATTTCTAAGCTCTCAGTAAGCTTCTTACTGACCTATTTTGATCAAGTTTAGAGTTAGTAATATTAACTCTAATTCAATCAAGTTCAGAATTGATAACTCTAGATCAATACTCAATCAACATTCGTTCAATCAAGTTTGAAGTCGATACTATCAGTCTTAGTTCAATCAAGTTCAAGACTGGTATCATCAACTAAATTTCATTCAATCAAGTTCAAAATTTTCAAAACTTTCTGAAGTCAACATCAGACATTCTTTGAATCAATGTGTTGTTCACACATCAATTCAAAGAGGGGCAAATGTAACCACCCTAAATTGGTCTACTCTAACCAAGTAACTTATTTTCCCTAAATGTGATCGTACCCTAAATTATGTCAATCCAACTATCCGATTATTGGCAGAATTCATCAAAATCGAGATAATCCCTCAAATAAAAGTGATTTTATCACTACCTCCTTTCAATTACCTTGGCCTATTTAATCAAATCAATCTCATTAAATTTCATGACTAAAGTAATTAATTAAAAGGAAATTAATAAATACTCTCAATTACAACTCATCACTTGCACATGAAAAGTCAATCCATGGACCAATGAGAGTTCTCTCGCATGGATCAACTAAGTTTCAATCCTCACCTCTCCTCATGGATTGATCTCAACCCTCAATTTCTCCTTCGCCTCCATAAAAGGACTGATTTTTGAGCTCAAAGGGTCCTAATTTTTAGAATTCTTAATTCAATATTATGCTACCAAATTGATTTAATGTTTTGATAGCTAATTAGAGAATATTTCAATTGTGCTTAAATGCATCAATAAATCATGTTTTTAGCTTGAATTGCATACTAAATAACTTCATTTTACATTTGAATCTTCCATTTTAGGATTGAATGTGTCACTGATCTAATGCATAATTTGAGAGAAAATTCATAATTAGATCATACTCTTTCTAAATAGAAAGCAATATGTCAATTTTGTTGGTTCCTTTATGCTTTTCAATTGAATTTGATGTTTCTAACCATTGATATAATGACATATTGAAGTGTTGTGTTGCAGCTTTGCAGGTAGAATATTCACACACACACACCATCATTGGAAAAAAGTTAGGAAAGGTTCTCCTATTTGTTGTTGGGTACTGCACAGATCGATCATTAATATAGGATGTTGCATGTTGTATGAGTACTGTTGTAAAAATAGATTTATCATTTCATCAAAATTTTTGATTCCAGTGGGTAACTTTGAAAACTACTCCATGGCTTGGCCACCTAGACTCCGAGGAAAGAGACACATAAGATACATTTGTTTGTGGATAAATTTTTTGCAGAGAGCACAGAATTCCCAGACATGATCTTGTGGATTGGATTGTCCGCCATATTTGTCAAACTTAGGAATTTCCAGTCCATGTGGGAACGGAGGTAAGTACAAATCCCTGTCAAAAGGAAATGGACAAATGGTGTCCATAGAGTATTTTTTGGTTGCTTTCTCTTTTTTCCTTTTTCGTCTCTTGCATCTCAATTTGCAAGGCTTGTAGTTGTTTGTTCATTATTGTTAAAGGAGTTTCCTCCTCCCTAGCGATGACATCTTCAGCCCTATAGTGAGGAGGGATTTGGGCTCCTTGTTGTGCCAGTTCAAGAAATTATTGTTCCTTATCTTGATTCATGATAGTCTTCATTACCTTGGGGAATTCTCTGTCGTTTAGACATCAAGTAATGTTGGCCTTGTTGGTGTTTAAAAACATTTACGATAACTTGAGCAACCAATATACCTTAAGACTAATGTTGGAGTGGTTAGTTCCAAGTGTGAAAACTTTGTAAGGTAACTGGACCAACTATAGGGTCAAGATTTCCCTCTTCTACTTTTGGCTCTGCAAAACCAAGGCAGGTACACCTAATCTAAACTAAATTCAACTCTTTACCACACCTTTTACTTCTGAATTTTAAACAATAAATAAATGGTAAGTAGTAAATGCCAACCTAGCATTCAGTGACTCTCCACTACCATGGGTGGAATAAATAGGACAACACCTTAAAAGGTAAAGAATTTTGTACTGAGATTGATTTGTATTTGTGGGATAGGACATAGCCAAACCATCCAAATTTACATCTCCATAGAAAATACATGCTTTAGATCAGTGCCTTATCCATTGGGCTAAAACCTACATACAATACTGAAACTGGAACACCTTAAAGGCTAAGATTCAAATCCATAAACATAAGAAATATCATATTTCTCACTACAGGATCCTTACATAGATATCCAGACTGAATTAATGTAGTATTCAAAGGAGTTTAGTTTGATTCTCAATCAAATACCAATGAAATACACATATGCATAAGCAGAACTCACACAGTAAACCAGAAAACTTACAACTCAACAGATAACATACAGGAGAGACTCAAATCAGAAACAACTCATATTAAGTATAATGAAAACTAGTTCCTGAATCAATATGACAAGGAAATATGCAATAAGACAATATGTAAAAGATCATCAGCTTTCTGTTCTATCTTGACATAAATCTAAAATACATCTGCTATCTCCTAGACTAGAAACAAGTATTAGCCTAATGCTTTTTACTTTCCCAATTCTCCAGCCCTTTCTAAATGATCTTGAGTATTCTTTTATAGGAACAAGAATGCTACAAGCTTCAGACCATTTAGGGTTAGGGTTTACAACCAATAAAATATAAAATTCAATTCTGATGTCAAGTTGAAACCCTAAATTCATCTCTTTAATCTGTGCAATCTGATCTGCAATTAATTCTTCAATCCATGGATGTGAGTCTTGTACTCTGAAAGGAAAGAATTTCCATGGCACAACTTGGAAAGTAGCCTCATAAATGCAAAAAATGACCAAGTGGCTCTGTATGCATTCACCTCTGATTATAAAACTCTTTCTATTAAGTCTGGACATAAATGCATCTCCGCATATCATATTTTCATCAGTTTGATCTTCAACAATTGTGCAGAGGCGTCTATGAAATTAGATCGAGCAATTAGTACCTCTACAAACAAATATCTATCCACCGCCATGAAAATCAGACTGAAACCTTTTAAATATTTGAATTTAAATCACAACGGTCACAGCCGGTGCAAGATCTTTTATCCACAGCGAAGATTCAAATCTAATTTTACTTTAAATTATCACCGTTAGATTTCCTTTACTTTACCTGGGCACAAGAATATGATCCGCCACGCATCACATAGGCGTAATCACTTAATGATTAAAAATTGAGCAGCTTTGTTATAAGCCTTTGCACCTACCACACGATCTCTTTTCAAATTGTTTGTTCTTTAACCTTACTTGTCTGTAACCATGATATAATCTGGAGACTACGCAACTGAGCATACTTCAAGTCGCGAGAGAAAATCCTTAACTGAGGTTTGATCATGAGACCAGGCAAATGAAGAGACATGCGTTAAACTACATCCAGGCCCACTAGATACACGAGGCACATTGTCGTAATGCCTTATCTGTTAAATAACTGCATCTTTGCCATTAAGGTATTACGACAACCGTCAGATATGATCAACATGCTCAACTTTTAATCTCTATCCTTGATTTATAGCTCAACCATGAGGTGACCCTTCTCTAACCATGGTCTACATTTGGCAATCAGGCGACTGAGTAATCTCAAAGTCGGGAGATAATTTTCTAACCTTGGGTCAAATCACGAGACCTCTCAATCAGTACTTAACACTTAAACCCAGAATTCAACCCTGATCACATCAGGAGATAAAGCGACTGAAGAAACTCCAAATCGCCAGACCAATTCATTAACTCCAGTTATATCTGGAGATCTAGCGACCACCACAGGATCATCACATCATCGGATGGTAGTCGCTAAGCTGCATGATCATAAAGGAATATTCTGTTTCGTTAAGAGATTACCTGACCAAAGAAAATTGCTAAGTCGTGAGAGATAAAGGAATATTTGGGAAACATTAGGAGATCTTGTGACTAGCATGGAAAAGAAATGCACACATGGGTTAAGTGACACTTAAGTGGCAAGGAAAAGGTAACCTCAAATTAGAAATTGGCTGAGACAATTAGAGTTTTTCATGATTTTGAACACAATGAGACTTAGGGTTTAGGGTTTAAGGCCAGAGACCAAAAATAAATTGCAGAGACCAGGAAAACAAACATGGAACCATAAAATTTTACAAGTGCTAACAGTGGCTCCGACTGGGATGTATGCCTCTTGCAGGCATAACAAGGATTCAGAATTACTGGGAGAAGCAGACCACCTATAGGAACGAAAACCTAACCTAAAATAGAAAGCAGGAAACAACAGAAGGGAAACTTACTTCTACCAGCAGAGAGAACACTTCTGCAACTTATTCTCTGATCTGAAGGAAATAAAATAAACTCTGGTGGCCCAAAGCCACCACAAAATTCTTGATCCAGCTTGCCTCTGTCAAAAACAAAATTTTATGCTCCTTGCACTAAAAGCAAGATGAGACAAATTCTTTCATCTGTCTGACTAGAAAAACTAACACTTTCCATCAGCTCACCATAAAAAATATAAGCCCCTTCACCATTTGAGCTAAAAATAAAATTAGGCATATGAAAAACATATGGCATATGGATGTTGCTCTCATTAGATAAGAAATCACTGAGGGAGCTGCAACATGTATCATCTTCAATCTCTAAGCCATATCTGGGAGACTCACCATCCCACTGAAAAGAAAAGCACTCAAACTTTGTCACATTGCTGGGGTTGATTTTATTGCATCTATCCACATCAGTAATTTGCATATCACAAGAAAAATCATATTGATCTTCATGCAAAATCTGAAGACATTCATCACTTGGGATCTCATCTTCAAAAAAAGGAGCATCATGGATCCTGTCAGCATTAGACAAAACCAAAAATTGTTGGTGGGTGGGAAGGAAAAGATCAATACATTCACCATCTACACATGCAGCTTGAACCATTCAAGGACCATCCTTTAATGGTTTAATAGAAAATTCAAAGTCGGAAAAAGATTCCAAATCCACACAACTTTCCCAATCAGTACTCAAAATTATATTAGGGGTCGCCTCATCACTTGAAACTAAAAAAATACTGATGACTTCATCATCTGATATGTCATATTGAACCTGGTTGTAATCTAATAATGCAGAAGCAATAGAAGAATCAGAAGCACACATGTCCAAGTCACATCCTACTAACTCATGCTTTCGGTCAAATTCAATGTGTGTTGGGTGTGAGAACTCAGAAACATCCCTCCCTGAATATCTGAGATATTCACAAGACAAAAAATCTAAAATTTGTTCACTATGAAGTGAACCACTGTCCTCAACATCACCCTCCTCTGATAAGCAGTCATCAGCAACATTTTCACTTATCCAATTTTCTTCTTCTTGCTGACTGCACAAATCTTCTCCCCCATACTGAGAAAGAGCACCACTTTCATGATTATAAGAAAGAGTGTCAGCACTAGACACCTCTCCTTCATAAGTCCTATCATTCTCAATAACAGCACTACTAGATACAACCCCAAATGTATCTTCCAGTTCACGGTCTACATCATTATTTAGCCAATCCCTAAGTGCACATAACGCTCTTCCCACAAGGAGGCTGGCCAAGGGGTTGATTCAGGGAAACAAAGTTCCAAAAATAAACCAATAAAAATAGACCCTGAAAACTCAATGCCCCCTGGAATCTTATCATATGCATCAAAAAACCTTTTATAAAATAAAAGAAATGATAGTTCCCCTCTCCCTCCTACCTTCAATCTCATCCATATTAGCCAATTCCTAAGGATGCCTTGGTCTAATAATGCAGACTCCTCCTCAAACTTACCCATTTAATTTAACACAATACTTCCATATGATTTTGCAAAAATGCAACCTAAAACTTGAAGTATGCAAACCTCTCTTCACACCTTATTCCTTCTCTTTAGTGCTTTGATCACTTAATAAGGAAAGCTTTAGAAATTTGAGAAATACCTGGCTGTATTGGAGTAGCTGCAAAATATGTGATCTGGAGTCACCTTCAAATCACCCTTTCAGAACTTGTAGAGTCGCCACCTCTTTTTGCAGAGGAAAAGATTTGCAATTAGCTGAGACCTTCTTTCCCAGCTCTGACCTTCTTCAAATCAGAAAACTCGCAACACACCCCAATATAGGGTCATCTAATGATTCCTCTCTTGACTTAACATTATAAATCACATGAGTCCAAAAATTTGTTGCCTTGCCACTACAAGTCCACCTCTTCTTTGTAGTCTTTCTTCAAATGTGCACACTGGTGTAAATTAGAGAACTCAGAGTCGCCACTCACCATATGTGAGACTATATAGATATTATCTTTGAGTAACTTTGACTTTCAGACACTTTGCAATGACAAATAAATAGATCTAACTCACTTACAAAACATGAGGAATATGTTCTTTGTAGCACATGACTCTATAACTATCTTGTTAGTGACTCCCCAGCAGAGTCGCCATCTTGTTGGTGTTTGAAAATGTTTATGTTAACTTGAGCAACCAATTGTAAAGGGAGAAAAAGGGGTGAAAAGGATAAGGAGATTGTTTATTAATTATTGTTTGATTTTCTTAGAGTGTGTTGATTTCCTTAACCCTAATTTACATTTAATTGAATTTGATTGATTGTATATTGTAATTGTGATTAAGGAGAAGATAAGATGTTCCACCTTTATCCCCTAATGCACAAATGAAAGATCCAAGTTGATCAACCCAAAAGAGGGATTAATGCACAAATGAATCAATCATTCGAAAAAGAGAACAAAGAGGGAGAACTTAAATTCTATTATTTGAATGAATAGATATAATATATGACAGTAATTGAAGAAATAGGAGAGATGTACTAACCTTAAAGAATTGCAGATCAAAGAATGTTGTTTTTTGAGGTCTGTAGACTATTTCTGAAAAAATTGAAGTATGATCTGAAACCGGAACGTAGAGACGAACAAAACCCAGAAATATTTTTCTGATCTGATGTCATCTTATGAAAAAGGATGATCTTGACCCACAAATGTCAACCCTGACCCAATAATGTCGACCTTGACCTGCATAGGTCCGACAGAGAATCTGTTCGCGGAGCCTGACAGAAAGCCGAAAAGGGTATCCAGATCTGTGTCCAAATATACAGTCCCAAACCTGTACCTACAATAAAAAGAGGATTGTTTTTTTGGGGGGAGGGGTTTGCCTTGGTCAAACCCCGATTTTGGAATTAACCTCAAATATATGTAATTGAAATTGCAGAAATAGACAAGTAAATGCATAAATTCACCTTGCTTGAAAATTTCCTTTTGGAGGATTCAAATCCTTGAGTCCACAAGTATGTATGCACCAAATATGTAGAATGTAGAATGGTAGGATGTCTTCAATCTCTTACTTGTAGATCTCCAACACCAAGTCTTGAATGGGTTCTTGAATT
>MU227639.1:4931029-4954937 GCA_018584345.1 Thuja plicata
AATGGGTTCTTGAATTTGGAAGAGGCTTGGAAGAATGTGGATGGAGAGATCACCAAAAGGGCACTATGTAGCTTGAATCCTTCAATGGCCTCCAATGGATCTCCTTCATGAAAATGGATGCTTGAATAGATGAATGCTTGCTTTAAATCTTTCTCCTTAGCTTGCTTGGACTTCACTTGATAATGCTCCTTAATTGCTCAAGGATGCTTAGGCTTCAATAGAGAACTTAGAGAAAATGAGGGGAGAAAGGCTCCCTTTTATATGAAACTAGGGCACAATCTTCTAAGGAGGCCGACATAGGATAATTAAATTCCCATTAAAGCCTTTACCCCTAGGAGAGGACCTATATTAAATATAATTTAGGAATCGACGCTTTGGAACCCGAAACAGTCGACCCGGAAGCGGGAAATAAATTTTGCAAAGACCAACATCCAAAAATTGCAAGACCCTGAAGTTTGAACCCTGGGTCAAGGTCGAGGTCGACCTTGACCTAGGTTAGGTTCGAGGTCGACATAGACCCAAAAGGTCGACCCTGACCTTGAAGTCCAGAATCTCAGGTCTATAGTCCAGAATGCAGAAATCAGGCTGGAAAGAAGTGGAAAGAGGGACAGAACAGGGGGAAAACCAGGTCAAGATCAGGAACCCATTCAAGGCACTTGTCATGACCTCAAACCACTTACTCGAAAGGCTAAAAAATTCTACAATGGAAGTGCTTCCATTTTTCAACTATACACCAATATGCCTCAAGACTGATGTTGGAGTGGTTAGTTCCAAGGGTGAAAGCTCTGTAAGGTAACTGGACCAACTATAGGGTCAAGACTGCCCTTTTTTGCTTCTGGCTCTACAAAACCAAGGTGGGTACACCTAATCTAGACTAAACTCAACTCTTTACCACACCTTCTACTTCTAGATTTAAACAACAGATAAATGGTAAGCAAGTAGTAAATGCCAACCTAGCATTCAGTGACTCTCCACTACCATGGGTGGAATAAATAGGACAACACCTCAAAAGGTAAACAATTTTGTACTGAGATTGATTTATATTTGTGGGATAGGACATAGCCAAACCATCCACATTTATATCTCCATAGAAAATACTTGCTTTAGATTAGTTCCTTATCCATTGGGCTAAAACCTACATACAATACTGAAACTGGAACACCTTAAAGGCTAAGATTCAAAGCCATAAACATAAGAAATATCAGATTTCTCACTACAGGATCCTTACATAGATATCCAGACTAAATTAATGTAATATTTAAAGGAGTTTAGTTTGACTCTCAATCAAATACCAATGAAATACACATGCATAAGAAGAACTCACACAGTAAGCCAGAAAACTTACAACTCAATAGATAACATATAGGAGAGACTCAAATCTAAAACAACTCATATTAAGTATAATGAAAACTAGTTCCTGAATCAATATGACAAGGTAATATGCAATAAGACAATATGCAAAAGATCATCAGCTTTCTATTCTATCTTGACATAAATCTAAAATACATCCGCTATCTCCTAGACTAGAAACAAGTATTAGCCTAATGCTTTTTACTTTCCCAATTCTCCAAGCCTTTTTAAATGGTCTTGAGTATTATTTTATAGGAACAAGAATGCTACAAGCTTTGGACCATTTAGGGTTAGGGTTTACAACCAATAAAATATAAAATTCAATTCTGATGTCAAGTTGAAACCTTGAATTCATCTCTTCAATCTGTGCAATCTGATCTGCAATTAATTCTTCAATCCATGGATGTGAGTCTTGTACTCTGAAAGGCAAGAATTTCCATGGCACAACTCTGAAAGTAGCCTCGTAAATGCAGAAAATGACCAGGTGGCTCTGTATGCATTCACCTCTGATTATAAAACTCTTTCTGTTAAGTCTGGACATAAATGCATCTCCACATATCAGATTTTCGCTAGTTCGGTCTTCAACAGTTGTGCAAAGACGTCTGTGAAATTAGATCAGGCAATTAATACTTCTGCAAACAAATATCTATCCACCGCCATGAAAATCATATTGAAACCTTTTAAATATTTGAATTTAAATCACAACGGTCACAGCTGGCGCGAGATCTTTTATCCACGGCTAGGATTCAAATCTTATTTTACTTTAAATTATCACCATTAGATTTCCTTTACTTCACTCGGGCACAAGAATCTGATCCACCATGCGTTGCATAGGCGTAATCGCTTAATGATTAAAAATCAAGCAGCTTTGATATAAGCCTTTGCGCCTACCACACGATCTCTTTTCAACTTGTCTGATCTTTAACCTTACTCATCTGTAACCATGATATAATCTGGAGACTACGCGACTGAGCATACTCCAAGTCGCGAGAGAAAATCCTTAACTGAGGTTTGATCATGAGACCGGGCGACTGAAGAGACCTACGTTAAACTGCATCCAGGCCCACCAGATACACGTGGCACATTGTCGTAATTCCTTATCTGTTAAATAACTGCATCTTCGCCTTTAAGGTATTATGACAACTGTCAGATCTGATCAACATGCTCAGCCTTTAATCTCTATCCTTGATTTATAACTCAACCACGAGCTGACCCTTCTCTGACCATGGTCTGCATTTGGTGATTAGGCGACTGAGTAATCTCGAAGTCGGGAGATAATTTTCTAACCCTGGGTCAAATCACTAGACCTCCCGACTAGCACTTAACACTTAAACCTGGCATTCAACCCTGATCACATCAGGAGATAACGCAACTGAAGAATCTCCAAGTCGCCAGACCAATTCATTAACTCCGGTTATATCTAGAGATCTAGCAACCACCACAGGATCATCACTTCATCGAACGGTATTCGCTAAGTCGCATGATCATAAAAGAATATTCTATTTCGTTAAGAGATTACCTGACCAAAGTAAATCGCTAAGTCGCGAGAGATAAAGGAATATTCAGGAAACATTAGGAGATCTCGCGACTAGCACAGAAAAGAAATGCGCACATGGGTTAAGTGGCAAGGAAAAGGTAACCTCAAATCAGAAATTGGCTGAGACAATTAGTGTTTTTCATGATTTTTAACACAATAAGACTTAGGGTTTAAGGTTTAAGGCCAGAGACCAAAAATAAGTTGCAAAGACTAGGAAAAGAAACATCGAACCATAAAATTTTACAAGTGCTAACAGGCCTCGTCAGGCTCAAAATCAATCAAGGAGTGTTGGCTATTGGTAGCCCGAGTACTAGCGTTGGCATCTCTATGTCTAGACCGATATCTTCCTTGTCTTTCTCTCGACATCCTGGAATCGGGTAATCTATTTTGAGGGGAGATTGGCCTTATTGGAGTCTCTAGTTTCTCTATGAACAGAGGATTTTCTTCAAATTGAAAGTTTTCCCCAAATGGAAAATACAATCTCTCTTCCTCTTGAAATTGTCTAAAAGAGCTCCTAGTTTGTATAGGCATGAATTGACTGATTTGCCTAACAAGTGTTGAAGTAATAGCAACGTGCTGACTAAGTCCAAGACCAAAGATGGTGACAAACCAATAATGTCCAACTGAGAATGAGAAGCAAAGACTCTGATTTTGAGTCAAGGTTAACGACCCGCACTCACAACTCAAAATAAGGACAGTGCAGACAAAAGAGGATCAAATTGATAGTGACGGACTATCAATGGACTAGCACAACAACTTTGAGATTTTTGACAACAAAAGTCAAACTAACAACGGATTATGACCGAGGACAAAACTAGGACAAGCTCGTTGTTCTAGATCATAATTTCAGGATACATTACATAACCTAACCAGAGATCAAGAGCATAGTAAAAATTAGGTTAAATAGAGAATTTGGACAAATTAGGTTAAATAGAGAATAGGTTAAAAATTAGGTTAAATAGAGAATAGGTCAAAACTTGCAGAAAATGTACATTCTCGTACGAGTACTCTCACCGGGTGATACGAGTAAACAGGATCATGATCCTGACTCATACGAGTCAGGATTCAAGGTCGTATGAGAATTCAATTTTCTACTCTTTGTTGCACAGTTTTCTAGTTTTTTTAGTCGTCGTTTCAGGTTTTCAAACACATCAAACACATGGTGAAGACAGTAACTCAAGCACATCAAGAAAATGCTAGATCCTACGGAGATTGGCTAAGTGGAAAAATCCTTGCTTACAAACTTAGGTACACACCCAAGAGCTAATCAGAATACGGCCACCATCAACCACATGATGGGTATAAAGATGACGTATTATCCAACTCCAAGCGCTAATGGGGGCATGATATGGTGAGTGTCTTGGGGGAGTTACTATCTCCCTTGCACTTAGATTAGTCCACTTTCTGAGGTGATCTGGGTGGCAACTATTCTAGAGTTCTTAGTAAGGGTCTCCATTTGAGTACATCATTTGTGTCTGCGCAAGCGCGATTGAGGCGTATAGCCCCACAAAGCACCTTAGCACAAGTAGTCATGACAACGTGATTGAGACTCGAAGGCCCTACTATGTGTTAGGTGAGAGCCGAGTATAAGCTCAAATAGTATTCATCTTCTGAGACTTTAATCTCAAGGAAGCTATTTATTTATAGTGAGTAGGAGTGGTTCCGCGTTAGCCCGTCCGCACTTGGGTCGTTCTCATAGGGTGATTAATTTTTACCAGTGTGACAGGTCCTCTACAAGGTGATCATGCAATAAACAAATGACAACCATGCTTCTGGATTTTTTATCATCCCTGGAAGGGCAAGAGCATAATCTCCTAACATCATTGTCATTTTAAACACATCAAGAAGAGGCTCTTTAATTAAATGTCTTGCATGTGAGGTTCCTACTTTAATAAAAAAACAAACAGAATGTTATGTCAATTCGTGATTAGGCAACCTGCAAGATATCGTCAGTAGTTTGATGGTTTTGATTCTTCGACAAACGTCCTGCAAACAAATGTTTCAAAATAGAAGTCTTTTTCAATCGACCTACAGACCACTGTTAGGCTGTGAAATCAGAAAACAACAAACAACAAATGTCAGATGTCAGAAAAAACTAAATAAAATGCTCGTTAAAAACCAGAATAACAAATTCTCATACGAGTATCCCTGAGTCTCAATACGAGAATATACAGTAACCCATAGGAATATACATCCTCACTTGTATTACACAATGAGAAAACGCGTACGAATCTAGACAGAAAAGTGTACGGAACATAAATCCAAGACTCAAAAAATTTCAAAAATGTGAGGTCAGAAATTAGTTTTTCCAATCCATGGTGGGCGCTAGAAATGTGTCTGTGAAATGTGGACCTCTAAACTACACAAACACTTCAATAAGTCTAAGAAAACATTGAAATGGGAAAACAATAAACTAATCTAAGTCGACTTATTACCTTCTAGTAGGCAGGGGTATGAATTTGCTCTCAGATCATTGCAAATGCAGTGACTTGACATTGTCTAAATGAAGGATTTAAAAATTATATTAATCTATTGATGCAAGTACAAAAGATTATTAATTCAATGATTAGCTAAGATTGATTATTAAAACCCAAAATGAAAGTGTTCCAAGATTATGAGTTCAAATGCTTGAAAAATATGTTAAATGCTTAATGAAAGATGATAACAAAAAACCAGCATGAAAACTCTACTCAAATTCTTGCATCTTTTGTGAGTAAATGAAGCCTTCTTTTATAGAAAAATCTCTCTCGAACCGACGATCGAGATTGAACTTTGAAGAACAGACAAGATTGACTCAAAAAAGCACAATCCATGTGCAAGGAAGGCCATTGGTTGAGAGAGTTAATTAACTGAACTGACTGGTCAGTCACTTGGGAAACTTCTATTTCAGTTAACCGGATTGTTTCCAAAATTAGGAGAAGAAAAGACTTAGTTAACTAAACAAGAAAAAATTGTTTCTAATTTGATGTTCAGTCAACTGAAATGATGACATAAGATATATTTTTTATATTTAAATGATTTTAATGCACCTTTTACTCAATTTATTAATTTTAATTCCTTTTTGCATATAATTGAGAATTATCTATTTATTTAATCAACATACTAGGATATTATTTAAATAAATGTCATAAGGTTTATTTGCCAATATTTTGGGATTTAGGAATTAAATAATTAAATCAAGTGCGATGATAGATTAGGGCCTAGGGTTCAGGTCAGATCACACTGAAGATGTTGAATTGCCTTTAGAGTTAGGGCTTAAGGGATTTAATCAAGATTAGGGTTTTCTTGATGAGAAATCGAGATTAAGGGTCTAGGGTTTAGTTGGTCATTTTTAGGTCATTACAACTCTCAATTGACCATTGACTAAATATTTTTAAATCTTATGATAATAGTGAATAAATACCAACATTAAGACCTTTGTAAGAAACTTGTAGTTGTTACAAATCCTAAATGTAATATGCCTTATCTCTTCTTAGATAAAATTTGATCTCATGGTTATTAAAGGCTCCTTGCAAGCAGACATTCATCCTTGCATTCAGAAATAATCTTTTCTTAATAGATAAGGGATCTCTTGTAAGGAAATGACATCATCAGTTGCCTTTTAAAATCCAAGACTTCATTATTTTGAATTATATCATATGCTAATTTTATTATAGTTGAGGGAATTGAACTATTAAAAATTTCCTTCACTATTTTGAATAATATATTACATGAATGTGAAGGCCACCAATGCATTGAGGTTACTGGGAATTCAATCTTGGAATGTACTAGCATTGTATAATCTTTGACATCTAATAGAATCTTGTTAGTAGACAGTTATTTAATCAGCTCACGTTGTAAGAGGAAAACATTCATAATTGAACTTAATATCTTAGTTAGAAGGTTCCAATTTAAGAACTGCAACAAATCAGAACTTGCTTTCAAATAGAATGACATCGTTGAGTCTTACCTATAGTAGTATATACCATGAAGGATTTTTCCATAATTTACATAAAACTTACCAAGCTAAAATAGCATTAACCTCACAAATCTCTTCGGAATCTGATCATAAGTTTGGATGTTTAAAAAGCAGGGAGTATACTATTTTTAAGTATGATGATTATTTGTTAGACATACTACTTAGTTTAGGTAGAATAGTAAATGGACCAAACAATAGTTCGTAAAATCACATTGATTTATTTGTAAGGTGGTGATGATAAAAGTATTTCCAAATATGTTAGTGTTATAGTGGAATTTAAGGGGAGGCAAAATAGTACAGTTCGGCAAGATTGGTTATTAGAATATGGTATCGATCAATATACAGGTAATGTATTCTTCAAATTATTAGATAATCCACACTCATACCACATTTAATATTTAGTATATACTCAAACTTAAGCTGACAGATAAATCAAATTTAAATTATTTCCATTAGCTCCACTCGCGCTTTTTCCTTCTATATAAAATGATTTTGAAATAATAATGCCTACTGTTTTAATGTATCAAGTTGTGTGACTCTTCGTAAGTTAATGAAAGAATGCATTTATAACTTGTGCAAATAACAGAATGCATATTCCGAATTTTCTCCCAAAAGCAATTACATTTTGGGCTTCCAAACAAGTATACTTCAAAACGCTGGCTGCTTTTTCTGTTTCTGAACTTCAAATAACAGCTTTCTCACTATATAGGGACAGAATACAGGCAATATTTTACTTTGGGAAGAGCAAAAATAAGGCCTTGCTCAAGTGAATCGTGATATAAATAGGAGGGGATATAAATAGGAGGCCTCCAATGAAGAAAGAATGTTCAACTGTACTTGATACAACAATGTATCTCAACAGAAAAGAATGAATAAAAAAGAAATGATGCCTGTAATTAAATTTACTAATCATGTAGTAGCATGTATGGAATCTGAATCACAGAGGATTTGCATCGGAATTGATTTTGCATTGGCGGGAGAATAGTTAAGGCCATTACTTGTCCATGGAAACCATCTCTGTGTACTTTTTGCTCTTTCTTCCCAGAGTTGTTCTACCTCTTGGAAAGATAGTCCCTTGGTTTCCGGCACAGCTACAAAGACAAATACTAATGCCAACACAGACAGACATGCAAACAAGAAAAATGTCCCAGATGTTCCTAACAAACGTGTGAGTGACAAAAATGACTGTGCGACAAGAAGGTTTGAAACCCAATTTGCAGTTGCTGCAATTCCCCCGCACACCCCTCTCAAATGTGAAGGGTAAATCTCTGAATTTACTGCCCATGGAACTGGCCCCATTCCAGGGGAGAATGCCATAATGTAAAGTACGAGGCCAACCAAAGCTAGCCAGCCATAGTTACTTGGGCATGACTCTGTGTACCAAGATCTGGAACTACTAGTGCAAATATCAGCAACAGTCCCATTGTGAATTAAACAGCTACCCGGTTGCATCTGCAATGATTAGACATAATATGATCAGAATAGATCTATTAGGAAGCATATGCTTGCTGTAAGTGATTGAAATTTAATAATCTTTCAATTTTTTTAGGTTGCTGTTGAATAGGATCAAAGATATACCTTGTTTTGAGGAGCACCACAAAACGCGCATGCCTTATGCAAACAGTCAAGGCATGAAAAAGACCGAGATGTAAGTTGCTCAGACTGTGTAGCAGGGCATAAAAGTTCAGGAACGAAATGGTTTTCTGATCTCATGACAATGGGTGCATCTGTTGTGGTAAGATAGAAGCCCACTGTTAATAAAAGTAATGCTCCTGTTACACCAATCAAGCTCACCATTGCAAGCCGCCTCCTTCCAGTTCGATCTATTAGCAAGATGCCAGCAACTGTGCCCAATGCATTGACAGCAGCAACAACCAATGACAACAGTAATGCTGTCTTATGAGCAGCAAATCCAGCCAGCTCCATTATGGATGGGCCGTAATACATCACTGTATTAATACCCACCAACTGCTGAAAAACCTGCATCAAGAAAGCAATTGACTCCACGAAATGAATATACATAAAGGACCCTCTGTCCAAGTTATATCATTTTTATTCTTTAGCAAATTGCAGTAACAGACCACAGCATGATCATTCTCAAATTAACTTTTCAATTCTATAGAAAAAAATGAATTAAAAAAAAATAAAAAAAAACAGGTGGAACATTTCCTGCTTTAGGGATAAAATAGAGTAGCCATTTCAAATCCAACAAGATCGAAACACTGACCTGCATTCCAACCCCTGCTATAAGTGCTAACCTCATTTCCTTTGTACCCAGTATATCACTGATGCTTATATCCTTTTTAACTCCATCAGCCTGAGATTCATTCTCTGCTGCCTCCATAATTTGCTCCACTTCAGTTTTTAAGTTGTCTGGCGAGTAAATCTTCTTAAACACAGAAATGGCTTCTTCAACATTTCCCTGAGAAAAGTTTATTTATTCAATTTGAATTGGAAATATTGTCAGTTCCACTTCAGACAGGCGTGCATTTAGACATCAAATATATATTTCATTTAGGCAGGGTGCTCTCATTCTCACCTGTCTAAACAGCCATCTTGGGGACTCTGGCAAACAGGTGAATACAATTATCTGGAAAAGTGCAGGTACACCAGCAATTCCTAACATCCAACGCCATGTCCCTGGAACCTAAAAACACAAAAAAATACAATTCCATATCAACTTACCACAAACTTAGAAGCAGGGTACAATTCAACTCATACAACTCAACAGTTGAGAGTTCCAGAGTTGATAATAGAAGCCACAGTCAGATATGTCGTATTTAAGTTACTTGGTGAGTGTACATCAGAAAAATGGGACTAAATTACGACAAAAATAAGTTACTTCTTTGGTAAAAAGGAACCCAATAGAAGTAATAGCAGATTTGTAATTTGATATCCACCTTACTTATCAGCCCATATTTTTGTCACTACCTCTCCTCCCAAATCCACCTTATCTTTGCATTTATGTAAATGAATTACAGATTGCATTCACAAAATTGTTTTGAATTTACTTTCTTTTGTATCTCTATACTCGCATTCTTGTATAGCACTTTAAAATATTGATATTAGTGTTTACTTTCTTTTGTATCTCTATACTCGCATTCTTGTATAGCACTTTAAAATATTGATATTAGTGTTTACATATCATTCTGGCCTGTCATGCGTTCAATTTTACCCACAAATTTTAGTCATAAAATAAGTTTATAAAGGTAAAATTATCAAAAGCCTTGAATTTGAACACAAAACTGCAAATGGAAAAGAATCAAATGTGGTGAGGATCACAAAGTTGTGGAGCAAATGGACATGTAGGAATTATGCACAATGTGCCCCAGTGGAACTGTGGCAAATCTTATCATCAAATGGAACAAGCTATTCCATGTAGGTAAAGAAATGGGTTATGACGGCGTGTGCAAGTGTATGTTATATATCAGAGCACATTCTTCTGTCCATGTGCAAACTAAGACAAATATTTGGGTCCTAATGGGAACATGGAATACATGGGCATAGTTGAATGAAGACACAATATTATTTTTACTGTTGCAGATTGTTTTAATGACGAGACTTTAAATAATGGGAATGGAACACTTGAGGAACATCATTGGAAATAGTAACGCTGACAATGACAGCATAAGCCAAGACAAATTGATAGAAAGATTCAATCACTGAGAAAACATGTCGTGGCAACCAGAAACTGTAAAAATAGATTGGATTAAAGAATAAGGAAGGATTTGGAAAATGTTGTCAACAATACTTTAAGTTTACAAAGGTAACAGGACCAAGCACAGATATATTCAACTTAAAAACAAGAAAATGTGAAGTTGAGAGAAAATTGCTTTAAGGTTGTGAATTAAAATGATAAGCAGCGCTGTTGCACTAGTAAAATCTTAAAATGTAAATGATGGCTGTAAAGGTTAAAGCATGGTTGTTGGCGAAGAAAAGCATTGTCAAAATATAGCACATCAAGATCATGAGCAAGCACCATCATCAAGCCAAAGTATTTCATATTTTTATTAATATTTATCTGACAGCATGGGATACTTTTTCTGAACAGCAAGCTCAGAATTTACATATTCATCTATGGCAATACCAATTCATTAATGAAAAAGTTCACCCCAAGAGCTGCCTGGTGTTAGAGACAGTCTAATTCAAGCTGGTATATCTGGAGGCACATATTTCAATAGGATAAATGTCGTTGTCAATGTTTCATCAAGGGAACACCTCAAATCATTGATGACAAAATTCATGCCAAGAGTTGCCTGGTGGTGAATACAGTCTAATCAATGCTATTATAACTGGAGGCACATATTTCAACAGGATAAATGCTGGTGCACAATTTTTAATAAAGGGCAAATCTCAATTCAAAATAAAGGGACCCTTGAAAATTTAATCCTTATCAGCTTTCTAAAGGTCTTCAATTTCACTTAACTGATTTCTTCAAGGTTTAAGGACTTAGGTAATGACACATAAAACGGCAAATCAAAGGTCTCCATGTAAACTGTACTTCTCTTCCAGAGGAAATTCAACCTCCAGAACATAAGCATAATTTTGCTAACAGCTACAAGAAAGTTCGGTAGTAAAAGATGGTTGTGCACCAACATAAGATCATGTTTTCGATAACACTGTAAAAGTTCTCTCAAATACCACAAAGATCCACCCATTACATCTACATTATATGAGAAACCCCAGCACAGGGTATTATATTCTCCTCTTGACTAAACAAAAAAGAAAGGAAATGGGTGTTCCTCCAGTCATGAGAAGGGGGAGGAAATAAAGAGGGAAACCAATTGTTTGAGAAAAATTGGTCTGCGAAAAAATAAAATGCTACAATTCAAATAGGGAGAGCCATTGACGCCTCTTGGAAAAATAACCAAGCAGATGTTAGAAATTTTATCTGGTCAAGAGGAATATACAATGAGAGCTAATGGAATAAATCTATGGGAGAATACCCCAGCAATAAAGAAGAACAACGTGAGGAAGCCCAGATTGGTTGGGAATCCTTGATGGATTTCTTGAGGACTTGTGAGCTTGAGCAGTGTACGGCAAAGGAGGAGCGCAATGCAGAGAAAGGGAAAGGGAAGAAATTGGTCTTTGGCCCCGAGGATTACTGGTTTAGCGGACCTACGGGGAAACCAAAAAAAGTCATACAAGGGTAGTTTTTGTGTCTCTCAATCCTTCTTGGTTGCCCAATTTTTGGTAGTTTCTATTTTTTGTCTTTGTTTTTTAAGATGGGCACTTAAATTATGTAATAATTTATGTAGGGTTTGTTGGAGTTGTTTATGTTTGAGGTGTTGACATTCATGTTTTGTCATTGATGTCAACGTATGTTTCAGTTGGATGCATTAGAAGTTTCAGAAAGACTAATTATCACAGGGACAGGCAAGATTGACAGTTGTGTACGGATAGTGTACAGTGTTTTAGTATATACGAGCATGGAATTGTGTAGAGGGAAGTATGTACACCTTATATCTAAGGTCGCTGGATTTCATATTGCTGCTTGCATGAGTTATGGCTGTTTTGGTAAAGACTAGTTACAATGCAGTGACAGAGGATTATGACAGAGATGGTCTCTGAGTTTTTGAGATAACTTGGATGCGAGCATGAGTTATGATATGCGAGTTTTAAGGCATGATAGAAGATACATGGGAGACCATTCTTTGTGATTCTTGGGTCGCTGGATTCTTGATGACATCAGTTGTGGCGTGTGGACTAGCGAAAACCTATTTGGGGCCGACCACATAGATGTAACATGCTTAGTGAATGGTGAGCGCGAATTATGGATCTTGCCGCGCAACTAATGATTTATATTTTTTATTTACTTGTGTAAGGCACCATGTGTATCTTAGGAAGGGTCTATGCAATTATTTGTGCATTGGGGAAGTCTTAACAGGCCGACCTAATTGCTTGTTGTAACTTGTATAAAGGAAAGTAGCTTCTTCATGTGAAAATGTATGGATTAGATGCTGCGAGCATGTAGAGCAGTGATTATGCTTGTAATGCACTTCATTGGAACTGTATAGGCAAAGCAAGTTGCTATCAGTCAGTTCACTTGTATAAGTATACTTTTATACTTCTCTTTGAATAGTGGATCCAAAAGGTGGGTTTAACCTTCAAAAGGTGGATTTAACCTTCACTTTGGGCAGTGTGCTCGGGCAGTGAGCTCAACATTTCATTCAACTCCTGACAGGGTTGAGAAGACTCCTAACCGGGTATGTCCTTTAACAGGGACTGTGTACTGGATGTAATAATCAGCTCCTAACAGGGATACAATATTTCTAGCGCATTATTTGTGGGTGTTAATTCCCACCGGGGTGTTTCCCTTAACAGGGTTTTCCTCGACAACAAATACTTGTGTTATGGTGTTGTTCTTTAAGTGTTCAGATTTGCATTAAGTAATTGGTTTATAAGTTTAAAGTTTAAATATTTGGCATACAATTGATTCACCCCCCCCCCCTCTCAATTGTATTGATAGACTATTATTCCTTGGTAGACTCTGATTGAAATAGTAATCTTGATATGAATAAATCAAATGAAAAATTCAAGCTCTTAAGGTAAAACTAAATATTAATGTAAAGTTCATAAAGGCTTATTGGATCTATCAATGCATTAATGTTTGTATCATGATCGTCTGTAAAAGAGAAATGAGTTTATATGATTCAACTGTTGCATTTGTAGTAAATACTGTTTACCTGCAATCTATTAACCAAACACACTTCCCTTAGGCATCCTACTAATAGATATTATTCATCAACATTTCATTAGTTACACATATCCTTTTTTCTTTTTATTAACAGCAATAGATCATCTATATAGAGAATAAAAGTACCTGAGTGAAACCATAATTGACGACATAGGAGACAAACTGACCAGTTGTAACCATAAGAGTATTTACACTAACAAGTGCTCCTCGGATATCAGATGGTGAAGTTTCTGCAATATACAAGGGTGCTGCCATTGAAGCAATCCCAATGCCAAGACCAACCATCAATCTTCCACCAATTAATATTGATGGAGATGGTGCCAGGGCCATAAGAATGGAGCCCAAAAGAAAAACTGCGTCAGCAATGAGCATACTTGTTTTTCTTCCAAAACGATCACATGTTTTACCACCCAAAGCTGCTCCCAAGGCAGCTCCACCTATAGCCATGCTCACAATGGTCTCCTGTTCATGGATGACCACCCTGTCAGACGACATATATTAAAAACCATTTAAAGCTTAAGAACCTACCCCTGGTGAAGAAAAGATCAGAAGATAATACATTGTTGCATGGAATTATGATGTGGAATTTACCTGAAGTAATGTGCTCTTCTCGACAGATTCAAAATCTTCACGAATATAAAGAAGAGCACCAGAAATCACTCCTAGTTGTCATCAATACAATCATATAAGTAATCATCAAATAAAGGATTTTAAAATGACCCACTATTCATGTTTTTGTCATTCACTTAGGGATTTTAAAATGACCCACTAATCATGTTTTTGTCATTCACTTGTCCTTTTCACATTTCCCAATTAGTGTATATAAAAATTTACATATATACAACTAAGTCACTATCAAAACAAAATTATCCTCAAAACAAAATTATCCACCTGCTCATGGTCTTGAGATACACTTAAGTGGACTGCTAAGTAAGGACTTTGATCTGTGTGTCTTAAATTTCATAGATACAAATCCCATTTGTAAAGTATTGTAATATTTTTCTGTCTTACGAAAAAGTTACAGAGATTGGTTCAAATAAGCAGCAAAAATATGTTAGTAGGGATCACAAACAAATAAAGAACCCATCTAGCCTTGCCACTGATCTTAACATCAAAAATCAAAACTACTTATTAATTTATCAACTTCACCACAAATTATGATAAGCTTTCCACAGGTCAGCTGCCAAAGTAAATAGATAGAGTGCAAGATAACAATAATCGCAATATCAGATACACAAAGGAAATAAAATTTATACATCGAGATACAGGATTTAAGTTTTGGATCACACTCAAAAACTGGACTAAGCGCTCTACCAAAAAAAAGTTTTATAGAGCAAGAAACTTCAAAAACAGCATCACTTGAGCTTTCATTAATCAAACAAATGGATCAATTGAGCCTTCAAAATGTTAAGGTCCTAGGAAGCAAGTTTAAGCACGTAAATGAAAATTGAGCAATCCTTCAACACCCTTATATCATAAATTTCCCTTTTTGTGTATGATTACACTACAGCAGTTATTAAAAGTACCTTGGTTGCAGTTTATGTCTTCCCTACTGCTTCAATCTTTCCTGTTTGTATAGTTGTAAGCTAATAAATACCATATTCCTTAGATGATTTTGGTCCTGCATTGATCTACTTGTCTTATCTTGTTTATACTCATTATCAAATTGTCCGACATCATGAATTATTTAATTTTAGATCCTTTGTATGTTGTTAAACTACCTTGTAATTCAAAGCGCCATATTTTTGGGCAATTGAAATCATAATCAATAATTAAATCATGCAACACCCAGAAGGAGGTCATTATTATCGCTAAGTGATACATAACGCTATATCAAAACTCTGCAAAACATGACCATTCAGGCTATTTATCTGTTTGTTTCTTTTATTTACCACCTTTGCCTGGCCATCTATCCACTAAGGGTAAACAATTCTTCCCAAAAAAAATTGAAAGAATGCTTCGCAGAAGATGTGGTGAGGGAACCCATTAGTTTATTGATGTGCCAGAACAAGAGCTTGCCAACTTCAAAAGAAATTAATTCAAACTTAGTCAAAGGAATGAAATAGGGATGCTTAAGGGAACAAAGAGTTAGGAAAAACTGTGTTGAATAGTTTACACGTCCAAAAAGATTTGATACTAATCTTCTACACATTTTTTTCATAACCTGTATTAACTTCTGTGTCAAAACTATATGTTCTTAATGAGCATATTTGTTTAACTAGTCAACCACAAGAAACATTTGGCATTTGCCTTCCTATACTAGCAGACTTGAAAAGAATACTATTTCCCACTTCCACAATGAAATGGCATTTAATTGAAAGAGATTTGGAAAAGGAAATCTTTCCAGTTTGTTGTGCTGGCATGTGCTACACTTAACTATGAACATCACATTGTCAGGTTCCAAGTTATGCTAATTGAAACTAGTTAAGCATGTTTTCTCATAAACTGTGTTCTCTGAATTCTAAGGTCTCTGTAGAAACCTTGTGTTCTTAATAAGCATATTTAATTAATGGCAAAGGATATCTTTCCAGTTTGTTGTGCCATCATGTGCTACATCAACATTCTATGCATTCATGTTATGCTAATTGAAACTAGTTATGCATGTTATCTAAGATCTTCTACACATTTTTTCCTATTACCTGTGTTCTCTGAGTTCCATGGTCTCTGTAGAAACCTTATTTTCTTTAATAAGCATATTTGGTTAACTGGTCAAAGACAAGAAAGACTGGCGCTAGCAGGCTTGAAATAAATATCCCTTTCAATTTCCACTTTGAAATGGCATTTGATTGAAGAATACCCAAAAACAGAAATTTTTTCAGTTTATTGTGCTGACAAGTCCTACACTGCACTATGAACATCACATTGTCAAGTTTCATGTTATGCTGAAACTAGTTGTATCCCTGTAGCTTTTCTGGAAGCTTAGATGCCCTGCAGTGGAGGGTACGTGCCCATGCTTATGGACCTTCCAAAAAAGTGAGCTGATTCCTGAAGTAGATGTGAAATTTGAGGATGATATAGTTTCTACTTCGATAAGCCTTCCCATTCTTTTCATCAGTAACCTCTTGCCTGAGTAAGACTATAACAGTCACTCCTTTTATCTTAAAGAAACTTCTACAGCTAAATAACATGGCCAATGCGCTTGCATGTAAAACTGATGTTTCATCACTTTGACAGAACATATGCCACTATACTCTCTTTTTCCCCCTATTATATACTATCTGAGTGTCAATGTAATGTCAAAGCTATCAATCTATTTCTATTGCCACTCTAAATTGTCTCCTGAGTTAGAAGATGCTCCCTAGGAGAAACTAATACAATTTGGCCCCTGCATGCAATATAGCCAACATTATTGCCAACAGTGGCATGTTGTGATGGTTAAGTTGTTGTGTTGTTGTTCTTTCCATCAAGTTTCAAATCTCATCGGAGATGAGGTCCCCCAACTGTGGCTTCACCAGTTCATAGCTATGGGTCAAAGCGTTTACCCCTCTTTAAAAAAAAAATAGCCAACATTCTTTACCATATGTTGACATGTGTCTCTCTATGCCATTCATCTTTCATGTTTTCAAAAGCAATTACATAACTAAGCAATTACATAACTAACCAATGAAAGTACTCACTAAGCCTAGATCCAAAGCAATCAAAGGCTTGAAAAGATCAGAGAGGGCCAACATGAAAGCAAAAAAAAGGGCATCTCCAAGTCTTTCAAAGGCTTCCTAGACCTCAACAAACCAACAAAAGGCATATCATTCCTGTTGAGGCCAATAAAAAATCCAGCTATAATGAACTTGCTTAAAAATCTATAGTATAAGCCTGTTAACAGCATGTATCTGTGAAGTTTCTTAAAATCCTTTTACATACACAACTTCCATTGAAACGAGATGGCTAAAAGGGCACCAAAGATATCTTAAAAACTCATATTTGTATTATTGGGCATTTAAAGCAGAACTTAGGACCATTTCCAATACGTAAATGACTAGCTTAATCTTGACTAAACTTTATGTGCCCCTGATTAATATGTTACCCAATTCATGAGTTCGAAAATATTAATACAACATCAAGTGAGCTATCAACTAGGTCAAGCATGAATGATTACTATGCATGAATAATTACTATATGTAATAAATGGAAAGCCATAAACCTTGTTGAGAAACATCGTGGTAGATTGAATTCTTGTCTTTTCTATCGGAGCATACTCATATAGATATTTAACTGGGATAACATTGGCTTTCAATTGAGAAGCCATTTTACAAACTCAAGTTGTACTCCAATTCATTTGTCTCGTTCGCTATCCTGTGACATTGGATTGACATTTAATGGATTGTTCTAATTCTAAGTAATGAACCAAAGTTATAACAATGATTGCCCATTTTAGAAAAGAATCTGATAAGGGCCTGTAGTCTATACTTATTACCCTTAGAGTGTTCAGCAATGTATTTTAAGGGTTTCACCGTGTTAGTCTAACCTAAACATTTTAACATTATAAGGTAATTGATTTGGAGAAAAATGATCCCTCCAAACAATCATCACCTTCATCTTGGAGCAGTAGGTATAGTCTCTTACCTAAGTTTGTTGCCAGCTAAAAATATGCATGATAAACAAAATACCATGCTGCCTCAAGGAACTTAAGTTTTAACTTATCTTAGGAGGTCAGATTTGTATCCGAATCTCCCATACAAAAATCATATCTGCCAAATAACCCGAATATATATAGAACTTTTCATTCTATGAGCTTTAATTTGCCCCCAAAACCATCATAGAACAAGCACTCAGGTCTGCCAAAATACATGATTAAAAAATGTGTCCAGAAATTCTGAGCTATATTTTACAATCAAACCCTCCATGGAACACTCGGATCTGCTGAACATAGTTGGATAGTTTACTGTCTCAACAATTTGGTATACAAATTGCTTTCAAACTATTCAACATTAAACATAAAACAAGTTATTTAGAATGAAATAAACAACGGCTCACCTTATTTTTGTCACATTTGCAATTTTGGGTATAGCTGACAGAACATTTGAAGTCGTATTCAAACTATTCAGCTAAAACATTCCGCAATTTAGCTACTCTTCTGATTCTGTACTTCCAACATTTCACATATTTCTTCCAAATCATAAAATTTCACTTTCCCAAAATTTTGTCACATGCTTGTGCCAAATCATAAAATGTCACAAAATCTTAGATAAATATTTCCACAATTTCGCAAAAGCAACCGTGTGCATCAACAAGGGAGCGTCTTACAACAAATAATTTGCACCATATGGAGCAGTGCAGATCCACTTGAGATAGAGTGGAATGCATGCGCGCTGTTATGTCAAGACTAAAGTATAAAAGGATGTAAACGGGTAGATCGTTTCTTGAGCTCTGGCCTAGTGGAAAATTAGTGAAATTTTATCAACGGTGGCTACTTAGTCCAGGTTTGCTTCTCGCTTGTAATAAATGCGGAATCGACTCTCTCCCGCCAACATATAGGGTTACCCTAGCACATTGATCAAAAGGAAAAGCTTCTACCTTTGGGTCATTAAAAAAGCCAAAGAAATAAACAGTTAAATCTGAGATCGGCACAACGTGTTATCCCCAAAACCCAACTTGTTTGAGATTTTACAATATTCCACCTCAAATAGCACAAACATTCCCCTAATTTAGACACGCGTTTTGTATGGGTTGCAGCAGAGATGTCAATGAGTTTGAGACTAAATTAACAAGATCTGAATAGGCAAAGACTAACCAGTATCATATCCGAAGAGAAATCCGCCTATACCAGCAACCAAAGTCAAAATTATGACGAACGACTTTGGAGGCGACCGTGCACCTTCCAAGGCAATGAGTTCTAAATCACTTCGTCCCAGTTGAGGCTTCAGCAGATGCGCTTCGTCGCTGTAATCTGATGCAGTGGCAGAAGCCCTGCCTTGTTCTGGGTCTTGCCCTTGTCCTTTACCCGCAGCCATGGCACCTCCTTCCTTCAACACGTTTTCCTCCTCTGCAATTTGTTCACCATTTCACAGCAGCAAAAGCTCGAACGTCAACAGCCTTTACGATTGAGTTTGTATTACTTTACTGGAGGCGATCTTGGTCTGAAGGGGCTTGTTCAACCGCTGTTAGTGATAGTAATTTGAAGCAAACTTGGAGTTCAAAGCTCAATGGTTGTGATTGCCCAAGAAAGCGCGTCTGTTAAGTGGTGCGCATGTTAGCATCAGATCCACCAACACCATGTTCTTCAATGCTTACCAATGGATTACAGTACACGCATGAAACCGACGAAATTGACGTACGCTTCGGACTGGAGACTCCGAAATTCTTGGAGTTATGGAAACAATTGTTCGGCCGGCGGAACGTGTTGAATTAACACAACAAGCACGCGCTATGAATGTAGAAGTCATTTGTCGTTTCAATAGTTTAATATTCAATTTTTACGATTAGATTGTTTGAATTGTCCATGCAGCTATTAGTTTTAATATTTTTAATTAATTAATCTTTACATTCGATTTGGTCAAAGGTGTAGGGATCAGTTTTTTAGATCATTATCTTATCATGGATGATGTTTTAGATAAAAGTGATTTTGTTATGTCCACGTGATACAAAATTTGATGTTTTAATATTGAAGAAGATATTTGTTAGTTTTTATTTTATTTTTAATGTAAATGTTTTTGACAATTTCAAAATAAAAGACTTTGTATCTTTTTTCAAACTTCTAGAACCTAGCACTACAACATCTCTATTTCAAATTTGTAAAAAGAATTAAGTAATTTCTCACATCATTGAGGTCTATTATATATGATTATTTGTTATTCTAAAAATTTTTGTTCACATATAAAAAGTCAATTTGTTGGGATCCAATTAAGGATTACATAAAGATGTTTCTAAATAGTAGATATCCTCATCAAAATTAGATATTAGATTTTGAGGTATAATTATTTTTGAACTAGAAGTATTTATGAGATCATCTCCACATGTTATATGTTTACATCGACACATCAAGTTCAAATTTGCATATGTGGAATATAAGGGTTCGTGTATGAAGACCTAAACCTAAACAAAGGGCAATTAGGTTTATAGATCAACAGATAGAATGAAATTCTAGCACCTTCAAAAATGTGTTTTGGACACCTAAATGGGGACTTTTGCAATAAAACCATACTTGTAACTAATTAGTGTAATTTATGACATTCAATTTAATATTTTTTTATTATTAGTGCCAACTCATTTTATTTGAGGGTAAAAATAAGAAATTGAGTCCACTTCTTGTAGACGTTTTGGACTTAGTCAAAAACGTGAAAATGTGTCAATAGAAACAAGATCATGTTACGCGTCAGGATCTTGAGCCTTAATTTAGAAAACGATCTTGTTGCACGTTTGGATCCCAAGCCTAAATCCATGAAACGGGATCTTGTTTATTACTGAACAAAATCCTATTTTGTAAATGTGTTTAATTTTTTGAAAAAAAATGACTATGAGTTCATTTTTACCTAACAGTAACATGTACACAAACAGAATCTCGGTTACCCCTAGCAACACCCAGCCACAAAATGATATCTACTTTCCTTCGGGTTAATAAAAACCTTCCATTTTTTTATTTTGCATTTTTTTGGTTTAGATTGAAAAATGAAGAATTTTAATTTAGGATCTTTAGATCTTTTAATGTTAAGGTTCAAAATGGTTTTATTTATAATTAGGGTATGTAAATTAAATTTCTAAATTAGAGTATGCTAGAAAACATGAAAACATTAAATTTTATCACATTCAAATATAGAATTTTTGGAACTTTTGCAAAAAATATCAAAAACCTACCCTTTTAGAACCTACGAAATGTCATTAACACTACAAAGGACGACTATTGAAAGAACTCTACTTTCAAACTTGAATGATCCACCTTCCTTATGTCATCTACCCCAAACTAGTGACATGATCTCTAATATTATATGGCATAAACATGGCTAGGGTTATGAATGAAGAAAATACTAATCAAACAACCTAAAACACTAATATTAGTCAGAACATAAGAATATCAATAAACATAAAGGAAAAAATCAAGCTTATTAACTTAAATAATAAGGTTATATCGATAGAATTATTCTTATCCTTTGTTTAGAGTGGAGTTATTGGGATCTTACATTTACCTTTTCCAATCTATAAACATGGAACTCTCTTTTTGATATTGTAGCTACAATTTATCCTCGACTAGAACTAACTATCTTTTCTTAGCTAATACACCCCAAGAATCGCTAACTTTAGAATAACTAGCTTTGACTATACTTATTATCATATTAGATTTCAAAATTATTAATCCTTATTTTTCCCACTCAATTCATTCTTATTGTGTGGTTTTAAATTCACCTATTTGTGGCATACAATAGTTTTCTCATGCTTCCATGTTAATTACAATGCTTCTCTTAAGCTTCCATGTTGATGAGAATTTCAAGTCTTCCTACAACTAATGTGAGTTCTCCTTAGTTCCATCTACCTAATTCCCACTTACACATTTCCTTTGAGATCCATTTCTTGCAATATGTACGTTCACCGAATAATTAGAGAGAATGATGAAGTGTTTCTCCCCTTTAGTCATCCTCTTAGTATCCGTTAAGCCATTCCCTCGGGATCCCTTAAGTCAGCATCTTAAACCTCTAAAATTAATCAAAGGTTTGATAAGTTTACAATTTATGCAAGCTCAAAGAAAAATTGTGAGATCATGCGATGAAGGAGAAAAGAATATTTTTATATGTTAAAGATTTCACAAAATGTTTAAACTGTAATATAGTTAAACAAAATTTTATAGCTCTAACCCACTATAGATGAAATGTTTTAATAATTTTTAAAACAAAAAATGGTGCCTAAGTATTTTTTGTGCCCCTCCTATATGTTTCAATGTTCTATGAATTTAGTATGAGACAAGTTTTGGCCTAGTCATATCACTTATACAAGGTCATGCACAACAAGATGTGAGAGGAGATGAGTAGCCTTATACAATAATTTTCATACTTTTTTAAATTAAAATTACTTAAATTATTTTATATCTAATTTCAAGTTTCTAATCCAATGCTAATTAGACAAGTTTTAGAACACCAAATGAAATGTGATTGTTCTTTTTAAAGCCCAAAACCAAAGATGCTCTAAATTATGAAGTTTGCATGTAAACTAAACAATTAACAAAACTAAGCAATTGAAAGCTAAGAATGATTGAATGCAAAATAGTATAATAACGATAATAAAATCTAGGTCCTTTGTGAAGGAAAAGAGGTTCTCTTTTATAGAAATCTCTCTCGAATCGACGGTTGAGATTGAAAACCAAAGAGTGGATAGGATTCAATTTGAGGAAGCACAATTCACGTGCAAAGAAGATGATTGGTCGAGAGAGTCAATTGACTGAACTGCCTAATAATTTATTTTGGAAACTTCCAAAATCAATTTTCAGTTAACAGCTTTATTTCCAAAATGAGAAAAAGATAAGAATAAGTTAACTAAATAAAACAGATTTGTTTCCAATTTGAGAATCAGTTAACTAAAATTGATGACATCATATGAATTTTTAAAGATTTAAAGGATTTTATATGTGTAGACGCACTTTTAGTACACCAATTTTAAACTTTTAAGTCGCCTCCCATAAAAAGAAATTCCTCTAATGTATTCCCAGTTTCTTTTTTTTTTCCTCTTCTAACAATATTTATGTGAAAGATGAGGATCAAATTTCTAATGCAGATGTGAGAGTTCCTATGCCTCAATTCAAAGTTCATTGCTTCGGTTTAGAATTACAGATTTAAAATGAAATCCTGAAAGAGAAGCAAAATTGGAATTGGCATTTTCAACAAAGCAGAATCGGAATACAGAAGCGGAATTGGAATGTAGAAGCACTTTTTGAGTTTTCCGCAAAGAAAGCGGAAAATGACCTCTCATGGTCATTTTCCGCCAAGGAGAAGCTTCAGCATCAATTTCCGCAAAGAAAGCGGAAAATGACCTCTCATGGTCATTTTCCGCCAAGGAGAAGCTTCGTGGTCATTTTACACCAAGGAGAAGTCATGAATCAAGTGAGGCAGAAAATTGAAATTTCGATGCGCTTTGCGCAGTCAAAAATAGAAAATCTGCCGAGGAGAAGGCAATTTGCAGAATTTTGCCAAAGGCTTGGGAGCTATCAAAAATGAAATTTCCGCTAATGCACAAATTGATCTGATTGCAATTGAGAGATAAATGAATTTGATTTAAATAATGTAATGATCAAACCTGAGCATGAAGGAGTTACTTCGGCGGAAAATACCCTTCCATGTTAATTTTCCGCCAGAGGAGTAACCAATGTCAAAATTTCCGCTTTTTGCAGTCGATTAGTAATGCATGTCTACTGCCTGGAGAAAGTTTAGAGTTTCATTTTATATGATCA
>MU227639.1:4964450-4990977 GCA_018584345.1 Thuja plicata
ATTCGCATAACCCTATTCCAATTTTTAATTTTTCCACCAAACAGGGAATTGAACATTTTTGGGAATTCGGAAATGCCAATTCCCATTCAATTCCAATTCCACCCTGAAACAAACGGGCCCTAAAGGAGAAAATCCTAAAGAATAATAAGATGCCTAAATTTAACTTAAGCGTAGATTATAACAGACTAATAATTAAATAAATTAATTATTAGCTATAATATGACTACTCTAACAGAACTTATGCAAGCGAACTTGAAAAGCTTGGAATTAGAAAACATCAAGAAAAAGATAGAATCTAAATTAACAGAAGTAAAAGACAAGATTGAAAAACTACACACAAGTTCTGATCTAATTCAATCACAGCTTTATGCACAGAAGGTAAAAGGTGATACCACTGGTATGGGATATAGTGTAGCTCAAATTGAAATAAATTCAATACAAGAAAGAAAGAAAGAAAGAAAGAAATCACAAGAGACATCCACTGAAGCAAAGAAAACTGAGAATATTACAGAGGCTAAAACTGAACCACCTAAAGATGAACTCAAGCAAGTTAACAGAACTTGTTATGCTTGTAACAAGCATGGACACTTGGCAAGAGATTGTAAAGAAGTAAGACCTTTTAATGGTTATTGTTACTCTTGTAATAAGTTTGGTCACAGGGCTATTCATTGCAGGACAAATCAAAGAAATCAATCACAACTGAACCAAAGGAATCATACTCAATACAATCAGAGAAATCAACCTCAAAGAAACTTGCAGAACATTACATGTCAAATATGTAATTACAATGGACACACAACTAAGAAATGCAGCATGATGAAGAATAACATCAGACCTCCTATCATCTATCACTCATGTGGAAAATATGGACACATCTCAAAGTTTTGTAGGTCAAGAACACAAAGACAAGAAAATCCTAAAAAGTCTAATTTTGAAGAATCGAGAGAAGTTAAGTTTGTGCAAGATAAAGCTGATTTAGATAAAATATGTGTTAAAGTAAAGAAGGATAATGAAGAGAATAAGGTAGTAGATGCATCCTCGATGGATGCACCTTCTACTTCTGGATAGTTGACCCTCATGGTCTTAGGGAGAGCTATTCTAGCTCTAAACCCCTGCGTGGCTAGTATACTCACCTTCGAGTATGCGCCTATGGATTCATGTATGTAATCATGAAATAAGGTTGTATGCATGCACGCATTGCCTTTACTTTGTTCAGAATAAAGTTTGAAATTCTCTCTGTAAACCACTTTACGACAATGAGCATTAAATGCAATAATCTTTTATATAAATTGGTAAAAGATCTTTAAACCTCACTTTGCATTCAAGATTGAGCATTCAGGGAGCACTTGATCATTGAGCATCAAAAAACTACAGGTTAAGGAATTGGTTGGTTTGTGAACGGATTAAAGACTGAAACAAAACCCTACCAGTCGTGTCGTTTGATAATCACCGTGAAACCCTACTTAATCAAGTTGCAAATAAGTATGGCAACCCTTGTTGTATTTGACATTGCTGAAAGGAAGATATTTGTCTTTAAGAAGGATCCATTCAAGTCTATATTAGATGATGTTGAAGGAGCATTCTCTAAGACTCCGCTTGGAGTCGTACATGTGGAAGACATTCGCGCTTACATCTACTATAAGAAGGAAACCGTTGGGGACAATAGCATAGAAACTCTTATGGCTTCAATGATGAAACTTGATTATTCATTCAAATATGAATACACACATCTCACTTAAAACCCTATTTTTGAGTATTCTAACACGCACGAGTTCTATGAGCCAGAATGGGTTAAAATCCTACTGAGAAGGATACATGATGACCTTCATTGGATTGGTGAAGTTCCAATCCGCATAACCTCAGACCTAATTCATGAAATGACTAGACTTCCTAAGATTGGACCAGTTCTTCCCACTGGTAAGGATGTTAAAAAATAGGTTGAACAAGTTTTCTTATCCAGAAGTGATAGGCACGACATGACAGTTGATCCCATTGAGGCTGATGACATCAAATTGGTTACTATGATTCTAGGTTACAAGTTCTAGCACACAAGCAGACTGAATAGTGTATTTGCAGCTACTATACTGGCAGTAATTAAGATGGTAAAGGATAATAATCAATATAACCTATGTGAGATATTGCACACACAACTGATTAATAACATTAGAGGTGTTAAGCATGACAAGAGAAAAATATTCAAATTTGGCTCTTTGATCATCTATCTCTACTTCCACATTGTTGGTAAAGTTTCCAATCTTTACCAAGACAGGAGCAAACCTACTATGTCTCAAATATCACTCAAGACTGCATCGTAGAGCAGCGTGAAGGATTCAATGGACATAGAGATCAAAACATTTAGGATCAAGATGTAGAAAAGGTTCAGAATACCATAAAAGATAGTTGATAAGTACAAAGACACTATATGCTTCATGGTAGAAACTGACTGTACTTGCATGGAGGTTGTTGAGCCTAGAACCAAATGGATTCATCCACTTGGCTATGAAGTTGAAGAACATGTGTTGGAAGGATATGCACAAGTTCTTTTGTCTGCGCCCAAAGATCCAAATGAACAAAGATGGGGAACATACAGAGAAAAGACAAATCAAGTCAGTTCTGTCTTATACAGTGCTGACAACAAAAGGAAGGCATCAAGGAGTATTTCAAATATCCTAAAAGTTCATGGGGCTACACAAGAAGACCTAGATAGAGCTAGGGAAGCTAAGATTGCTAAAGAACTTGAGAAAACTCCTAAAGAAGTGAAAATGGAAAAGTTTGATGATATGCCTAAGAAGAAGAAGAAGAAGAAATCTGATGAAGGTACATCTACGCCATCAACCACCATTGATCTAAAATCCTCTCCACCTTCTGTACCCAATAAGTTAACCATAAGGAAGAAGCAAGTTTCTACAATTCATCCATCCTTAAGGACCATAAGGAGTAAGGTAAAGAACACTCAAGCCCCTCCTGAGGTAGGATTTAGACCTAGTCTAACAGTCCTAAAGAACAGAATTGTTAATGAAGGAAGACTAGAATCTATCAAGAATGTTTATGACAAATACCAAGAGATAGACAAATCATAAATTCACTCTATGATCATCTCTTACATGATTAAGTTCAAGAGGACAGTATTGGAACTTAAAACAGTCATACTAGACAAGGTATGGAACATACTTGATGTATTGAAAAGGCAAGCAATTGAAGAGGATATGAGGATAAGAGAAGAAACATTAGACAGTCTTCTTCCAGTTTTCTCACATGATGAGAAAACCATTCTATTGGATCTAGTAAAGCCTCATCTTAGAACCAAAACAAGATTTCTCCATATCATGAACAAAGAATATGAACTGGTTGGTGAAGAGACTTGGAAAGCATTTGAGCGAGTATTTCTTGATAGACATATGTATCCATCAACAACACCTACAACAAAGGTAACTCTAGTTCCTCCCAAATAGGTTATAGAACTAGTGATTCAAAATGCACCTAAGACAGGTCCACAGGTTTTAGCGCCCTTAGTTTCAATAGCTTCTAATACAGTCAAAGATTCAGGAGAAACTATTGTGATTGATGATATCAAGATATCCATGACCGCTTCTAACAATGATATGGACAAAGTTGATAAAGCATTTGTAAGCACTGAAGAGACAAAGGAGGTATGCACTGATGACACATCTTTACAGCAAGATGAAGTTCCCTCCAAAGATTCAACATATTTGAATAAAGAGGAAGACAATCAAACTAATGAAACACCAGTTATGGAGATCCCAGTAAAAAGTGAATGTATGGATACTATTCAGAATATTATATTCACCCCAACCATTCAACCATCAACTTCATTGTTGTCAAGTTTAACTCCTGACTCGGCAAGTCTAGATGCATGGGGAGAAGAAGACTTGATCAAGATCAGTGTCCTAGCCATGGAAAAAACCAAAGAGAAACAAGTTATGAGAAACCCTCTCTTTTTGGAGTCAGTGAAAATTCTGAATGACCTAGTGCCTATAGAAAAGAAAGTGGCTAAAATTCAGTCAGTTGATGATGTAGATAGCATACTAACAAGCTTCAAGGCACACTTTACAAGTTTAGTAGACTCAGCTACTAGAACCGCAGAGGAAGAGTATAAAAAGGAAAGATTGAATGAATTGGTAAATAATTTTTCTTTAGATTTAAAGTCATTAAATATTGGTCATACAATATTGAAAGAGTTGGCATCAAAAGGTAGAAAGGTTATAGCAAATTGCATGGACAGAGGCAAACTCACCTCTGAGCATATCAAAAAGATAGAAGAGGCAAATATCTTGGTTGATAACATAAGATAATAAGTTGAAACATCATCCCAAGACATAAACATCTGCAAAAATATCTATCAAGGTCAGATAGACAAGATAGAAAAAGCTAAAATGGAGATCAGTAAGATAAGGATCAAGCAGACTCAACTGAGAAATGCACTTGCGCCCTCCTTAGTAGTTTTGAACGAGAACATCAAACAGATAGATGCAACCATTGCTACCTATGATCAAGGACCCAACATGGATCTGACAAAGATGGAAAATCTTACATATGCCATATGCGCCCATCTACAAACAGTTGATGCACTAAAGGCATTCTGGCAGCAAGAGATCAAGAATCTGCAGATAGCTTATCCAGATGTATACTCAGAGTAAGTACTCAAGGACTTACAATTTTGACACCTTTGTCATTAATGTCAAAGGGGGAGTAATGTATGTATGGGGAGTAGTGTATATATATGCAAAGAAATATGATATAATATATGTTAAAGAAAGATGATATACAGTTTTATGGTGTTAGTCAATTTTGAGTAACTTGGCCACATTCCTTTGTTGCCATTAATGACAAAGGGGAGATTGTTGGAAAGTTGACTCCCAGGGAAATATGACTTATTTTGTGTTTTCATTATGGCAACAAAGTCATATGAATTTTTGACAGCAAAATTTGAAGTGGAAATTGACTAAGTATAGAAGACATGACAGAACAAAGATATACAGATGATCATAGCACTAGGGCACGTGTGTATGACCAATTCAGACTAAGTGCCTTCAGAAATAAGCTCTATGATATGTTTTTATGCTTACCCTATACACACATGGTATGGAATGTCAGTACAAATAAGTTACAGAAAGATCAAGTACACTAGCAGTCCAGAAAATAGAGTATGAAGCCGACTTCAATTTTTTTATTAGCATGTAATCTTTTGTTTTGTAAAGGCTAAGAACCTATTGTAATAAGTTTTTAATCATGTATTAAACATTATTATAAACACGCTTAAGCTAATTTGTTTGGAAGCATTGTGAATGTTATTTTTGGGCCGACTAAGGTCTTGTTTATAGTTGCGTCTATTCAGGCATGAACATATATATATGACATGCAAAGTTGTATTAGAAAGTTTCAAAGAAGTATGTAGAATAGAGATATAAAAGAATAGTATAAGACGTCAGAATGAGAAAAATCTCTTGAAGAGTATAAGAGCATCAGCGCATAATTGGAACTGATCAGACAAGTGTGTCACATACAACAGTTCACTTTTGGATATAGTGTATATTTATTATCAAGGAGGTTGTAGCCTTCATCCTATTGAGCACTGAGCTTCTTGGATAGGGTTATTTGTAAAAGACTCCTAACAGGGTTATTTGTAAAAGACTCCTAACAGGGTCAGACCCTTAACCAGGTCATTGTACTTGCATTGTAAAGACTGCTCCTAACAGGGCAAAGGAACTTTAGCAGGTTCATTATACTAGTGCAATATTTGTGGGTACTAATTCCCACCAGATTTTTCCTCTAATCAAGGTTTCCCCATAATCATATCATGTGTTATGTGTTCTTGTATTAAGCTTCAATTGATATATATTTGATTTATGTTTAAAGTTGCTGAAATATAATAAACAAACAAACACTGATTCACCCCCCCTCTCAGTGTTTCTAACACCATCATATCCTCCATCATGCATCTATCTTTTTTTCATTCATACACCCTCTTACACCTTTGATCTTGACAAGGTCAAACAGATCTATGAACATCAGGTATCATGATCTTGTTTATCCCAAGTCAAAACTCACTATCCATAAATATCCTTGCACTAATCCCAAAACATTTTCTTATACCTCCATGACCCCTAATCATGATCATGTTGTCCTATCAGTATCCTCCAAATTGACCCCTTGCTCTTGATCAAAAGGAAGAATGAAAAATGAAAAATAGGTTCTTAGAACTCTCTTGACATATCCAGTTTTTTGGACTACATGCTTTTCACGGCGTCAGGTCATTATCCTATATGCTATTTAGCACTGCTTCATGAGCCTACATTTCTATATTCTTTTTTTCCTAGCTTCGGTAATCTTGAAGAGATTTCCCTTTAAGGTCGCATTCCCTCGCTTCATCCATCATTGTCTATCCCATTTTGATCTATCAATTGGCTCATCTATAATGCCCTACACCTTGTTGTACATTGGGGGAAAATAAGTGTGATCTTTCTTGAGAATTACTGATCAATTTTTAAAATATTTTGAAATCTCTAAAAATCCAAAAAAATCTCTAAAATCCAAAAAAATTGTAAAATATCAAAATTCAAAAATCATCATTTACATTTACCCTCATTGTTTTTACATATCTTGTATATCCTTTATCCTGCCTTCATATCTTGGATCCAGTCCACATCTCATCCTTAGGATAGTCGTATTTAGCTGGGGGCAAGTTCCTAATCATCTCAGGGAGTTGGTTCCTAGTTATCAATTCAACTATCTTCCTGTGTAGAGTCAGCCACATTACCTATCAAATATCAGGTGTTGTACAACTAAACAATAGTGTTTCTCAACACGCCCAACACACAATAGTTTTTTTCAACACATGAGCTTAAACAACGGTGTTTATCAACACCCATCAAACAAACAATGATCAGAAAATAGAAGCAATCAAACACAATAAATTAATGGTGTTTATTAACACTATCTATCAGAACTAAACTTAAATTTTTTTTGTTGATCATGTTTTTTAAGTGACTCAAAGATGTCCCTGGACTAGAGGAACATGGAAGGGGACATAATTTTATTTTACTATTGTCTGTTATTATCAATTTTGATTATCATGTCTTTTGAGTGACTCTATGATGTCTTTGTACTAGAGGAACAAGGACATGGGGCATAATCTTTTTCTTTGATTGTTATCTATGGGATTTTTCCTTGTCTATTTTATTGAGCACTTTCTTCGTATTGTGCATATCATAAAACTTTACCCAAGGATATGAATGATAAAGGGTCATTGCGGGTACATCAAAATGTTAGTCCAAGGATATGAACACAAAGTTCATTGTGGACAACATCATCATTTCATAAGAACATAAAGAACTCTTATTTTTTTCCTTGCAAACAATTAACAACTCTATGATGAGAAAAACCATAACAAAAGACGATCGAAAGAATGACACTCGTGGAAGATTTCATCTCATTCTAGGGGCATTCATTTCATTCTTGCATTTATCTAACTTGATAAACATCACATCAAAGAGGGAAATATATCTTCAAAATGTTTGAGTATCACATCTTAGATCCTTGAATCTATCACCATTGTTGATCATTAGTCTTGCAACATCATTATCAGGAGATCAATCAAAATTGATTCTAAATCATTCTTCATCATCATATCAATAAAATCTTCTTTATCAATCTTACATTTTCTCAAATCATCATCCAATATCATTTAGTTTTCTTCTATCACATTTAGATCTTTCTCCCAAGAGGGCATCATAAGTAACATATCCTTGCATCTTGATCATCAAACATTTTTTTTTATCAAATTTGATGTATCAATTTTTTTTCTTCAAATCAATCATTGAATCTAATCTAGCAACAATCATCGATCAAATCAGAGTTCTTGTCTAATCAAATCAAATTAGAGATATTGTCTAATCAAATCAAATCACATCAGCTTCATCAAGATCCATATCAAGTTGATTATCTCAAATTAGTCAGTTTCATCAGTGTCATATCAAATTGGTTACGCTAACTTCTATCGATTATCTCTTATCCAAAATCACATCAAATGCAGATTCATATCAACATTAGACATTAGGTATTCTTTGAATCAACTTGCTGCTCATACATAGATTTAAAGAGTGACATATGTAATCACCTAAAATTGGTCTAATCAAAAAAATTTCCCTAAATTATCATCAAATAATCAAGCATCAAAGATCAATCATTAATTAATACTCCTAGTTGTTTAATTAAATCAAAATATAAAATCCCATGGATAGTGATATTAATTAAATCTCTCATCATCCACTCAACTCACAAGAGGACAAAAGATTTAATTCCAAAAAATCAAAGAAAAGTCCAAGGATTACTCAACTTGCAATCTCAACCATCCCTCAAGGATGCATCTCAACCCTCTAATTCGATTGGAAATCTATAAAATAAACCTCATCAAAGCTATTATCAAGTTGGCTCCTCATTTGCATAGACATAATTCTAGTTTCATCAATCTATATCATTTGCATACCAAAATATTTTTAAATTGAGTTTTCATATCTAGATCATTCATCTAATTTTTGCATCAATTCTTCTATCTTGTATCACTTAGTATCAATTCCTCATCTTAACTCATCAATTCTATCTTATTTTACATTCATGGAGATGCATAATAATTTGAATCTTCTTACTACCAAAAAGAAATCTATGATATTAGTTACTCCTGATGGAGGGATGGGATAAAAAGAAAATTTTTGCAATGCACAGATGGGGGAAGAGGTTGAACGAGACAAAAATGAGTGACAAAACAATGTGGATCAGAGGAAGAATATCGCAAGAGAAACAAAGCACAGTCTCTAGGAAATACCTAACCAAGAAGCTTTCATACTACAATCACCATGTACCATAGTGGGTTTTTATTAATGATCAAGGGAGAGATTTATCTCACCAAGAGGTGGAGAGAGGAACCAAAGGATTTACAAGATATAGAGGACAAAGGTCGCAGGGAAGCCTGGTGGGCCTGCCTTGGATTTGTTACCTAAGGGGTCAGATTTCTCAAAGAATAGAGGGAGCTAAAAAAAAAGGTTCTAGAGAAACACTTCCCGAGGAGAGAAGTTACACAAAAATTCTCAGAATGGTGGGTTATGATTCAAAGACTTATGGAATAGGAATCATTGTAACTATAGGCGTCGGTCACAGAGACAGAGCAATGTAGGGTGTAAAAGGATGGATGTAGATAAATGGAAAGTGGAGCCTAATTGGAATTTACCCAAATAAAAACTCAAAGAACAAAGCATAATGGGTAAGAATACAAACCCTAAGTCCTCCAAATTTATTTCTTTAAATATAGATAAAGTGAAATCTGAGTCAAACAAGCTAAAGAGATCATCATGTTCATAAAATAGGGAGGTCGTAGTTGTAATGTTGAAGTTATGAAAGAGTGGTGTTTTGAGAAGTGGGGAGAGGAAATCCAAGTTGGAGCCCTAGGAAATGACTTCTTTGTGGTTACTTTCCCTAATAACACTAGAAAATGGAAGGCTTTAAACACTAGACTAAATTCTCAGAATGGTGGGTTATAGTTCAAAGACTTATGGAATAGGAATCATTGTAACTACAGGCATCAGTCACAGAGACAGAGCAATGTAGAGCGTAAAAGGATGGATGTGGATAAATGGAAAGTGGAGCCTAAATGGAATTTACCCAAATAAAAACTCAAAGAACAAAGCATAATGAGTAATAATACAAACCCTAAGTCCTCCAAATTTATTTCTTTAAATATAGATAAAGTGAAATCTGAGTCAAACAAGTTAAAGAGATCATCATGTTCATAAAATAGGGAGGCGGTAGTTGTAATGTTAGAGTTATGGAAGAGTGGTGATTTGAGAAGTGGGGAGAGGAAATCCAAGTTGGAGCCCTAGGAAATGACTTCTTTTTGGTTACTTTCCCTAATAACACTAGAAAATGGAAAGATTTAAACACTGGACTAAATTCTCAGAATGGTGGGTTATGGTTCAAAGACTTATGGAATAGGAATCACTGTAACTACAGGCATCAGTCACAGAGACAGAGCAATGTAGAGTGTAAAAGGATGGATGTGGGTAAATGGAAAGTGGAGCCTAATTGGAATTTACCCAAATAAAAACTCAAAGAACAAAGCATAATGGATAAGAATACAAACCCTAAGTCCTCCAAATTTATTTCTTTAAATATAGATAAAGTGAAATCTGAGTCAAACAAGCTAAAGAGATCACCGTGTTCATAAAATAGGGAGGTGGTAGTTGTAATGTCAGAGTTATGGAATAGTGGTGTTTTGAGAAGTGGGGAGAGGAAATCCAAGTTGGAGCCCTAGGAAATGATTTCTTTGTGGTTACTTTCCCTAATAACACTAGAAAATGGAAGGCTTTAAACACTAGACTCTATTATCTTAATGGGGTAGGAATTCACACGGTTGATTGGTATACCAATTTCAATCCTTGGAAGCACATCCTTTTTGAGGGGTTGATTTTGATCAGGATTTACAACATCCCTTCACAATTTTGGGAAATGGAGCTATTGAAAACTATTGGTGAAAATTTAGGAACTTTTAGGTTGTTGGATGAAATCCTCATTGACATAGGTAGAGGATCCTATGTAAGAATGGGATTAGTAATAGCCCCTCACATAGAGATCTTGTTAGATATTGAAATCCTAGCAACAACTGACATATGTAAACTACAAATAGAGAGGGAAGAGAACTTGAATCTATGTGTCATGTGTAAGTCACACATGAACATTTGGAATTTAATGGTATGGTTTGGGTAGACAGGGCCAACAAATACTCACATAGACTCTTTCGTAAATCAGAAGATGTTAATATTAAGGAGGATGTTTACAAACCAGGAACTGTGGATCATTTATCAGAGGACCCCATAATTAAAAAAGAAGGGGAAGGAAGGTGTAGGGTAGCAAAGATACAGGTGATTTCATGCCCTCCACTTACTTTCAAAGAGATGAGCAGGTTTGATTTGACAAGAGGGATGATAAAATTTAAAGTCTCCAATAGGTGGGTTTAAAAAAGGGATCCATGGACAACAAGAATTAGCTATTCTCTATCCATGGGGTTGGATAAGAATTCAGAGGTGGTTGAAAAGAAGAAGAGAATAAGAGTTTAGATTAGGGGAAATGTAAAACATATAGGGAATCAGGCGAAGAACGAGTCATCAGCAGGAGTTGAGGATTAATTTGGTCCTATCATGGGTAGTTAGGGTGGCCTGAATGAGGAAAGTAGTACTAATGTATAGCAATCCCTTGGGGAAGAAAGTGGCCAAAACCCAATGGTTAATGAAGAAACAAATCTAAAACATGAAGATATGGTTGAGCAAGACCATCCACTCATAGACCTTTGGGAGGACCCAGAGCCAAGTCAAGAAGAAGAAGAAGAAGAAGAAGAGAAAGGTGTACCAAAAAAAATGGGATGTCTTGAGGAAATATCTATAAATTAGACCGCATCAAAGCTCAAAAAATCAAATCTTCAAACAAACAAGAAGAGGAGGCCAAAGATAAACAAAGCCAAACTTGATATTTATGCTAATGCTAAAGGCCAAAGGAGACTTAGAAGCGGGAAGAAGATACTCCTTTCTGAGGATCCATGAAGTGCATTACATGAAATGCTAGGTACTTAAATGCCCCTTAAAAATGGCACTTAGTTAAGTGCCAAATCCTACAAAGAAAGATAAATATTGTCATGTTTAAGGAAACTAAATGGAGTAAGGAAGATGTGGAGAAGAAAATTGATTTGTGGGTTCACTAGGAGGATCTGTTTGTAGAGGTTGTGGGAGCATCTAGAGCCTTAGCAATAGTGTGGAATTCATTCTCATTGCAGTGTTCTTTGTTACATGAGAGAAAAAATTGGATGGTGGTTAGTTGTAGGTTAATGCACTTTGACTACTCTTGTTTCCTCATCAATGTGTATGGTTTGGTACTACAACAACAAAAAGATATCTGTGGTTATATATTTTGCAATGGTTCCAACAACATAATGGGGTACAAGTTATTATTGGTAGTGACTTTAATGAAACTCTGGATAACTCAAAAAAATAGGGAGGAATACAAATACTTTCTAGGACTTGGCTTGATTTCCAGGCTTTTGTGGGGAGGGAAGGCTCTTGGAGGTTCCCCTAAAAAATGATAAGTTTACGTGGACAAATAAAAGAAGAGGCTTTACTGGGATAGTATAGAAATTGGATAGATTTTTCTTGAGTGGGGATTGAGGCTCTTTTGGGAACACATTTGAAGCAAGCATACTCCCTTTCTCCAGATTAGATTATTATCTTATCCAGTTACATATCAAACTGCACACTCCAAAGGCGGGAATCCCCTTCAAATTCAAAAACATGTGGCTTCATGATCAATCCCTTCATGACCTAATGCCAATATGGTGGAATCAAATCAAGTAAGAAAAACATACCAGCATGTTTGCACTCAAGAGGAAGTTAGCACACATTAAAATCAGATTGAAAGAATGGAATGTGAGATAGTTCAGAAATATCTTCATAGAAAAGATAGGATTGAAGGTGTTTTGGCTCAATTGAATGAGAAATTAATTGCACAAGTCATGGATGGTGTTGATTTTGAGATGGAGACCAAGCTTAAAAATGTGTTAGAAGAATTAATGGCTAGGGAGGAAGTTTTTTGGTGCCAAAAGTATTAGGGAGGAAGTTTTTGGATGAGGTGATGTGGAAGTATGATGAGTAAGCTGTGAGCTTGTAATTGTGAAGTCTGCTAGATGCTGAGAAGAGATAGTGATTATGATGAACTTCATTGGAACTATTTAGTAAAAGTAAGTTGTTATCAGTCAGTTCACTAGTTATTGTATACTTCTATATTTGTACTTTGGATAGTGAGTCTAAAAGGTGGATTTAACCTTCCCATTTGGGTAATGATCCTTGGTAGTGAGCCTCTTATTTCTATTGACTCCTAACATGGTCTATCCTTTAACAGGGACTATGTACTATATGTAATAATCAGCTCCTAATAGGGATACAATATTTTCAGTGCATTATTTATGGGTGCTAATTCCCACCGGTTTTTTTTTTCCCTTAATAGGTTTTTCCTCAACAACAATTTCTTATGTTATGATGTTTCTTTTTATGTGTTCAAATTTGCATTGAGTAATTGGTTTATAAGTTTAAATTTTAAAGATTTGGCACACAATTGATTCACTCCCCCCCTCTTAGTTGTGTTGGTGGGCTATTATTGCTAACAATTGGTATAAGAACTTGTGGTCCTCTGAGAGAAAGCTTAACAGTTTGAGGTGATCCTAAAGATGGCATTCTATAGGAAGGAGAGTCTAAAATTTGATGCTAAAATTTTTGACAGTTGGAAGAACAAGATGAGAACTCACCTACTCTACTTAGGAATTGATTATTGGATAATTACAAACAATGGTAAGGAGATCAAGCCTGAAGATGAATTACAAAATGCTACTGAAGATGAAAAGAAGTTGTCTTCTTGTAATATGGCTGCAAGAGAAGCATTGATCAACACACTCTCTAAGGGTGAATTCATAGAGGTTAAAGACTTGGATTCTGCACATAAAATCTGGACAAGATTAGAGGCACTATATGAAGCAGATAAGTTTACTAAGCAGGAAAAGTTGCAGAATTGGAAGACTAAAATTGAGAGTTTGAGAATGTGTGATGATGAAAATGTTATAGCATATGTACAGAGGGTTATAGAAGTTGTTATAGGAATTAGAAACTCAGAAGGCACATATACTGAAGATGAATTTATCACAAAGATTTTCATATCTTTGACACTTGCCTACAAAACTAAGGTACAAGTGATAGAAGAGATCATACCCTTGACAAAAAACTTCAACAAAGAGATGTTGATTTCTAAGTTGACCACCTTTGACACCACAAAGCTAGGGGATACATTACCTAAGGTGGAATTTGCATTAAAGGTGAGTGTACACAGTGACAAAAAGACTTTATCAAGTCTTGTGAGCACCAGCAGAGGTAAAAATTATGAAGAGCTTGGTGAATATGCTGATGATTGGGGAAAAAAAAGAGGAAAAGAAACTAGACAAACTTGTGGCCCTGATCGCAAGAAGATAAAAGAGAGGTAAGGGTAAATTTGAAGGAAAGTTACCCATAAAGTGTTTTTCATGTAATAAGATTGGTCATTTTGCATCTAGATATCCTACAAGGGGTCCTAAGCATAAACCTAAGTTTCATAAACCTAATTATTCTAAGGATAAGGAATGTTACTATGCTAGTGAAGGTGTGTCTGATGATGATGATGATGATGTGGATTATGATGAAATTGGATTTATTTCTATTAAATATGATGATCCTATTGATGAAGAAAGGGCCTTAGTTTCACATGTTGAAAAGAAATCATAATGGATCATAGACAGTGGTTGTTCACATCATATGACTAGTGACAAAAATAAGTTTATTCAGCTAACTAAATATTATGGTGGTGTAGTCAGATTTGATGTTAACACTCCTAAATTAATCATTGGAGTAGGTTTGATTTCTCTTGATGGTAAAAATAATAATTTTGATGTATTTCTTGTTAATGAACTTAAGCGCAACTTGTTGAGTGTTGGACAACTTGTAGATAAGGGCTATCATCTAAAGTTGAATGGTGGGAAATTAACTATCAGAAGTCAAATAGGAGACTTGATCAAATCAGGTACAAAGACAAGAGGTAATGTGTTTGAGTTGAATACTACAGAGGCTACTTGCTTTTTTGTGAAGGTTGATGATAGTTGGTTATGCAATAGAAGGTTTTGTCATATAAATTTTGATAACATTGTGAAAGCAAGTATCACAAATGCAGCCAGAGATTTACCAAAAATTATGAAGCCTTCTAACACCATGTGTAGAGGGTGTGTGATGGGAAAACAAACTAGAAGCAATTTTTAGAGAAAATATTACTCAACAAAGGAGAAGTTGGATCTAGTACATACAGATCTCTGTAGTCCTACAAGAACAAGATCTTACTATGGTGAAAGGTACTTTATACTCTTTGTAGATGACATTATTTTTGGAGGTAATGATGAAATGAGTAAGTTCTCTGAGGAAATGAAAAGTGAAATTGAAATATCTATGATTGGTGGAATGAAGTTCTTCCTTGGTTTGCAAATTACTCAAAAAAACATGGTATTTTCATTTCTTAAACCAAGTATCTTAAGGAATTGTTGAAATTTTTTGGAATGGAAGATTGTAAACCTATTGGAACACCTATGATTACTGGTTGCAAGCTTACTACTACTGATGAATCTCAAAATGTTTTTCAGAAAAGTACAGATCCATGATTGGAGGATTACAATATCTAACTCACACTAGACCATGCATTGCTAATGTAGTTAGAATTGTTGTGAGGTTCCACGCATATCCTAAAGAGACTCATCTTGCTGCAGTTGAGAGGATATTCACATATCTAAAAGGAACACTAGAATATGGTTTATGGTATGAAAAGTCTGATAATTTTACTTTGTATGCTTATACTGATGTCGATTGGGTAGGATGTGTTAATGATAGAAAGAGAACAAGTGGTGGTGAATTTTTCCTTGGAAAGAGGTTGGTTTCATGGTTAATTAAGAAGTAGGATTGTATATCTCAATATACTATTGAAGTAGATTTTGTTGCTGCTACTATAAACTGTACATAAATTGTTTGGTTGAAACAAATGCTAAAGGACATTGGGATAACCTTTGAAGAGCTAGTGGTTATACATTGTGATAATACAAGCATAGTAACAATTTCAAAGAATCTTTTTATGCATTCAAAGAACAAACAAATTTCAATCAAATACCACTTCTTGAGAGACAAGGTTCTAGAAAAGGAAATCATATTAGAGTACATCAGTATAAAGGAGAAAATAGAAAATATATTCACAAAAAATTTGTCAAAAGATTCCTTTGAGTATCTCAAAGGTATGCATTAGATGAGAAACCCTCCTTGAAAGAACTAAATGATGTATAAATGCATCAGTCCAGTAGCTATCACAACTATACCATTCCCTGGACTTGATGCTTGGATCCACTCCTTAGGGGGGTAATCGCAAGAACATAATAGAACACATCTAGGTGATCAAGCACCTGGTTGTTTTAGGCATGAAGATTTTAAAAAGATACCTTGTAGAGGTGGGATGAACATAGAAGGATGAGAGATATGACACCCTTTTCCATTGATGTCAAAGGGGGATAGACACAAGTGAAAAATCTATGTTAGGAGATCTAGCGCTGTTAGGAGCTGATTATTACATACGATACATAGTCCCTATTCAAGGATAGACCATGTTGGGAGTCAATATAAATAAGAGGCTCAATTCTTAGGCTCAATAACCAAATGTTAAGGTTAAATCCACCTTCTGGACTCACTATCCAAAGTACGAATATAGAAGTATACAATAACTAGTGAACTGACTGATAGCAACTTGCTTTACCTAAACAGTTCCAATGAAGTTTACCATAATCACTATCTCTACTCTAAATCCACTAGACTTCAAAACTAAAAGCTCTCAGCTTATTCATCATACTTCCACGTCACCTTATCAAGAAACAACTTTCCTTTATACAAGTTACAGTAAGAAATTAGGTCAGAAAGTCGGGACTTCCCTAATGCACAAATAATTACACAGACCCTTGATAAGATACACATGGTACCTTAAACAAGTAAATATCAAATACAAATCATCAATTACACTCCGTGATCCATAATTTGTGCTTGCCATCCTCTAAACACATTACATCATTGTAGTCAGCCATAAATAGGTCTTCGCAAGATCACACACCACAACTGACATCACCAAGAACCCAGAGACCCAATAATTACAAATAACATTCTTCAACGTGTATTCTACCATGCCTTAAGATTTCATATCATAACACATTCTCGCATCCAAGTTATCCCAAAAACTTAGAGACCAACTCTGTCATAATCCTATATCACTTCTTTGTAACCAATCTTTACCAAAACAACTATAACTTATGTCAACCGTAATATAAAGACAAGCGATCTTAGATATAAGATCTCTGCTCATCCCCTTATATAGACTTGTCCTCACATGCTATGAAATTCCATACAATGTTCGTACACATCTATTAGTCTTTCATGTACAAGTGATAACTAGTTTGTCTGAGACTTCTAAAGTATTCAACTGAAACATATATTAACATCAACAACAAAACATGAATGTCAACACCTCTAACAGAAAAAATTCCAACAAAAAGTCAAGGGAAGTTTGGTTAAAAGAAGGAGATAAAAATACAAAGTTCTTCCACATGGTGGCAAGCTTAAATAGGATAAGGAAGAATATTATAGAAATCACAAGAGAATATTTTACACTCACACATTTCATTGATGAAGTGAATGAAGAAGAAGTTTGGTACTTTGAGTCCATTATGAATAGACCAATCATAGATAATAAGAGGGAAAGATATTTGTTCTTAAGAAAAATTCTAGCAGTAGTTAGTGAGGAGGATAATAAGATGCTATTTGGGGAAATCATTTTAGCAGAAACACGGGTAGCTACATTCTAGCTTGGGGCAGATAAAGCCCTAGGTCTTGATGTCTTCTCAGTCATATTCTTTCAAGCTTTCTAGGACATTATAGGAGCTGACGTGCATAAGGTTGTGGAAGAGCCCAAAAAGAATACTATAGTGCTAGGGTCCCTTAACCACACTTTCATTACTTTGATACCAAAAAGGAAAGTACCTAAAAACTTTGGAGACTACATGTTGATTTCCCTGTGCAACATTGTTTATATGATCATTTCCAAAGCTATAGAAAATTGACTAAAGAAATTTTTGAAGAAGATAATTTCATATGAGCAGAGTGGTTTCTCTCCTAACAGATCAATCTTTGAAGGCATCATAGTGACTCATGAAGCAATCCATTCTGGAAGGAAGACAATGACACCGAGTATGGTAATAAAGCTTGACATCTTAAAATCTTATGACTTGGCGGATAGGAAATTTTTACTTGAGGTGCTAGCTAGATTTGGATTTGATAATAAATGGATTGATTGGGTGGGTAGTTGCATCTTAACCCCAAAATTCTCAATTTTGATTAATGGTGCTTCTCAGGGATATTTTGACTCCACAAGGGAGATATGACAAGGGGACCCCTTATCCCTTTTTCTATTCATCATCATGGATGAGGCATTGGGTAGGAGTATTTCACACTTGAGGGTGGAAGGGTAGTGGAAATGAATTGAGGTAGCTCCCGAGCTAGATCCAATTTCACACAACCAATTTGCAAACAACACCATTTTGTTTAGGGCTGCAACCAGGATAGAAGCTAGATGTATTAAAAATCTCTTAGAATACTACATAAAGACTAGTGGCCAAACCATTAATTGGTGCAAGTTTCAATTTTTTTTCTCAATGTTCAACTAGGGCTACAAGGAGACATAGCTCAAATATTGGGTTTGAGAGTAGAAGATTTTCCTGGCAGATTCTTAGGAATACCCCTATTTGTAAGAGAGAATAAGGTCTAATACTAGGAAGAGTTGGTTAGTGGTTGTAGGAAACTATTGGAAAATTGAAGAGGTAAGTGGTTATCTTCAGCAGGTAGAGTCATGATGCTTCAGACAATGCTAGCTACAATCCTAGTATATTTGATGTCTTGCCTCATAATTCCTAAAGAAGTGGAAGAGCACCTTATTAATCTGATACATAGGTTCTTTTAGAGTGGAACTGGAGACTCCCAGAATTTGTCACTACTTACCTGGGACAGAGTGTGTATACCTCAAGGGGCTAGAGGGATGGGGATCAGATAGTTGTAGCTTATGAACAAGGCCATGAGGGTGAAGCTCATGTGGTATATGTATTGCAGAGGTAATCAGAAATGGGTTCAAATTTTGCATAGAAAATATATAGACTCTTACGATCTGACTTGGATTATCATGACTAGGGACCCTCCCAGAGGGCCTCCAATATGGAATTTTATTATGGATTGTAGGGAAGTGATTACTAAGAACATAGCTAGGGAAGTTAATGATGGGAGAAAGGAATCTTTTTGGTAAGACTCTTGGGAAGGGCATAAGGCCTAGTGCACCTTACCTCAACTGATGGAGATTAGGGATGAGACTTGAAGAGTTTGGGATAGGGAGATATGAAACTATGGTTGGTATACTATGGAGCAGGGCATTAGAAAGTGGCACTAGAATTTGCCAAGAGATCTAAATTCCCCCCATGATAAAAAAGAGAGGCTCACAAAAATTTTAAAAGATAGAACATGGATGGTTTTGGATGGCAAAGATAAGATTAGACGGTGTGCTTCTTCAGATGGAAAATATAAAGTCATTCTAAGATACAAATTTGTTGAAGCCTTGGAGGTTGATCAGGAGTGAACAAAGGAGCTATTGTGGGGTAAGTTTTGTCTCCCGAAGGTAGGTGTGTTCTCTTAGCTAGCCATTTAAATGTGTATTTTAACTCAAGATAGACTAGCTAGATTTGGGTTGGCTGACCCCAATAGATGTTCCCTTTGTAAGTCGCACTTTGAGGATGCTAATCACCTCATTTTAGCATGTAATTGTGTTGTAAGCTTCTGGATTTTCTTTATGTCCAAACTCAATTTCCAATGTCCAATGCCTCAAGGCTTGGCATATTGGTTTAGGTGGTGGCCAACTATGCATAGGAATAATTTTTTTGGATGCATTTGGAAGATCATTCCCTCTATGATCATATGGGAATTATGGAAGGAGAGAAATAGGAGGGTCTTTAAAAATAAAGCAATGGATAGGGTCAGTCTCTTCAAAAATATTGAGCTGGCAGTGGTTGAGAAGGTTAATTCAGCTATAAGGAATGTAGATTTGAAACACATCTTTACTAAGTAGGATTCTAAGATTTATAAAGCTTTCAGTGGGCTTCTCATTCCCAAACTCAAGGGATGTAGGATATTTCAAAGTCATGGAGACCTGTGGAAGGATGTGAGATGGATACCCCCATAACTAGGGTGGATAAAAATTAACTTTGATGGGACAAGTAATGGAAATACATGTTTGTGTGAGATAGGATGTGTGGCCAGGGATGAGCTTGAAAGGCTTGTGGCAGTAAAGGAAGAGTTTATTGGAGTCACTACAAATAAAATAATAGAGGTGTGTGCTACTCTTGAAGGGATAATGTTTTGTAAGGCATGTGGGGTGAGTAAGATCCATATCCAAGATGATTCCTTGAACATGATCAATGCCATCATAAATAGATCCACACCCAACTGGAAGATTAAAAAATGGCTTACTCCAATTTTACAGCTGATTGAGGAGTTGGAGGCATTCAAGACCAGTCATATCTTCTGTAAATGTAATACGACTGCGGATGAACTTTCAAAGAAATCTAATCCCATCACTTCAGTTCAACATCCATCAAAATGATAGGTGGGAGACGCATTCTGGGCTCTAACCTATGGTATTTTAATTACACACAGTGATGAGTCTATGGTGGGAAAGATTGCTTCGGTGTTTTAAATGTTATTTTTTGGTCAATTAGGTGATTATTTGTTTTACTTTTCTCAAAATTTTGTCTATTTTTATCCTCAATAGACTTGTGGGGGTTTGTAGCTATCTTGAGTGAGCTTTGATGTCATTGGAGTTATCCCTATGATTTTCCAGTGTTCTGGTGTGACTGTTTACATTGTTTGTATGATACTAGGGATAGTGTATGGTGCACTCCCTATTGGAACCAAATTATGTTATTTTATTTGTAATTTTTTATAAATATTAATAAAATAGGTGTTGTTCCTACCCATCTTATGAATTAGCAAAAACAAAAAAATGAATCTTCGATCTCATAAGTGTCTAGTCACTGATCTAATGCTTAATTTTGAGAGCAACAAAAAATAGATCAAACTCTTTATGATTAGGAAGCAATAGATTGATTTATAATGAGTTTTCTTTTCTATTTTAATGAATTTCATGCTATGAACCCATTAATGTAATGATCTATTGAAGTGTTGTGTTGCATTTTCTTGTAGGTACAATATTCACACACATATTTTTGGTGCCAAAAGTGTATGTGTGAATATTGCACCTATAAGAAATTGCAACACACCACTTCAATATGTCATTGGATCAATGGTTAGTAACATCAAAATTAATTTAAAAACATAATAAACAAAAGGAAATCGACATATTTCTTCCTATCTAGAAAGAGTATGATCTAATTAAGCTTTTCTCTCAGATTATGAGCATAGAGTAGTCACTAGACATATTCTAGAATGGAAGATTCAAAAGGAATTATGCAATCATAATGCATTTTAAATGAAATATATGAATACACAATGCAATTAACATGCTATTAAGCTAATAAAAGAAATATTCAACACAAAATTGATATGAAGCTAAGATCTACATGCTAAAATTACATGAAATAACTCTCAAATGCTCCTATAACACTCAAAAATCTTCAATATAACCTAGGATGATTTTGGCATAGCAACCCTACATGAATTCTAGATGGTTCATTAATCTTGGGTGATGTTTATTTTATAATATTTTCATGAGATTGGATGGTTAGGATTTAAACTTTGTGAGGGATAAGATTCTCCCATGTGATTCAATCCATGTGATATTCTTTAATTGGTTTCATTTGAGCTTTCTTTTTTGTTGGGGAATGAGACAATTTAGTTGATTTTATTTAATTCCCTTTAATTATAAAGTCTAGCAAATAGGTTAATTTAATTAAAAGCACTAAGACCTTTAATTAAATGACTTGATTAATGATTGACTATCCTTGATGTTTGATTAGGGATTAACTGATGAATGATTTAATTCTGTAATCTTATCAATCAAATCACTTACATAATTAGGTCTAGTATGAGATTCAATGCCTTTTATTTAAGGCTTTATCTTATTCAATTAATATTTAGGGCCGATTATTTGAGATTAGGGGCTCTTGGTTTACTAGACCAATTTCAGGTGATTATAATATCATCCTTACACTTGCAAAATCTCCCAAGGTTGACTAAGCATCTTAACTAAACATAATTCAAATTAGGTCAGCGTCTAAACATTCCTGTAGTGAATAGGAATAGAAACTAGACCACAATATGTCTTAACTAGGACCAAAATGTACAACATATGTTAGAGTAATCTTTAGTTTTCTTATTAATTAAATCATGTTGATTTAATTAGTTAAGTTATTACTCTTTAGTGCTTAAGCTTTCTCTTAGGTGCATTAATAATTAATTCTTTTATTAATTATTAATGTGCAACCTCGCTTTTTTAGGCTTTAGGGTTTTGTTCACCTTTATAGGTTGAACCTTGTAATTCTTTTTTCATTAATTTAGATTATAATTTCGCTCTCACTTTCTGAGCAACTTCTGAGTTCTGCTTTTTCCTCCTTCTGCTTCTCTCTTGTAACAGATTATTTGCATGTAGGTATTCTTGGCATTCTGTGGATTTGTATTTCTCAAATCCTACAACATACATGTTATGTTTCATCTTTCATTTATTGAATCAATAAATGTGAAAGTGTAAACACATGAGGTTGGCCAAACCTAGAGTTAAAACCATCAAAATCTGCAACCTTGCTTTCGAAACTCAAAATATCATGCCCACTTAAATGAATGAAGCTATGAACATTCAAAACATATTTCCAAAACCTCAACACCAGAAACCAATTTGTGGACAAATGATGAGCATGAAATTCATGCAGGAAACTCTGCCAATCACTACCGCACTCAAATAAACACCAATTCCTGTGAACTTTAATCTAAAGCACAAAAAATCGAATCCAATATGTCCAAATACTTCTTAACAACATACCTAAACCACATTGATGGATTTTCAATATAAAATAAATGTTGAGCATATCTCTTAGCACTACTATACATGAACCTCAATAGCATCTGCATCAATTAATCACTAATGACAACAAAATTGTGTTGAGAACAATGAAAACACTAATAACTCAACCAACTACTCATTCTTCTCAAACCTGCATCTAAGAGGTGGTAGTAGCTCAAATAGAAGAATATGAAGTTCCTCCAAAACAACCACTAAAGAAGAGATCATGTTTAATGATAAGAAAAACTTCCAAGCTAGGAGGGGTGGCTTTAGAGGTAGAGGAAGAGGACAACATTCTTGGGGGATTGGAAACCTTTGAGGTTCTATAGTTGTAGTGAAGCCCATAAAGCTATAGATTTCTCTCAAAACCCTACAAGAGCTATGATCACTTAAGAAGAAGTGGAACCAGAGATAGGAGAGAGTTTAATGTTGAGAAGGACCATGGTCATTGGGGATAAAGAAATCACCAAAGCTAATTGGAGGAGAAATAGTGTTTTCTAAAGAAAATGCAAGTGCAAAGATAAACTGTGCAATGTGATTGTTAATGGAGGGTCGACAAATAACTTGGTAAGTACAAAAATGGTACAAAAATTAAATCTTTCTTGCATTCCCAAACTAAATCCTTGTAAAATTTATTGGTTAAAGAAGGACCATGGTGTGTTTATGAACTTGTCTTGTTTAGTTGAATTCAAAATTGGCCCATATGAAGACAAGTTGTTGTGTGATGTAGTTCCAATGGATGTTTTGCACTTTTTATTGGGTAGGCCTTGGCTATATGATAGATATGTAATCCTTCATGGTAGATAAAATAATTCTGAGATAAAGCATCGAGGAAAACTCAATATTTTGAAGCCTTTTAAGGAAGAAGGGTCAACAATAATAATATTTTTTTTCACTATCTAGTGTAGGGTGGAAAGAGTTTTTAAAAGAATCTAAGGGAGAGATATGTTATATGTTATACCCACAAGGAAAAGAGAAATTAGATAAAATAATTCCTTTTGAAGTGCAAGAATTTCTACAAGAATATTCATACTTAACACCAAGTGACCTACCATTTGGTTTGCCTCCCTTTAACAGTATTAATCACCCAATTGATCTAATTATTGGTGCTAAATTTCCAAATCAAGAAACTTATAGAATGACGCCTCTAGAGAATGAGGAAATGAGGAGACAAATAAAAAAATTAATGGAGAAAGGATTCATAAGAGAAAGTATGATTCCATGTGCCACACCTGCTCTACTCTCCCTTAAAAAGTGTTAGTAATAACTGAGAGGGGGGGTGAATCAGTGGCTTCAAAATTTATCCTTCAAACTTAACCACCAATAAATAAATCTCAAATTATTATGTCCCTACAAGATACATTCCATGAAATACTAATAATCAGTTTTCTCTGTCAATCCTTATTCTTTCTTGATTACCAATAAGCAATATAACTATTTACCGAAACTCAGTAAATAAGCAGAGTATACCGATCAATCCAGAGTTAGCTATGTAAGATACAAAATAGTAAAGGAATGAATCATACACACATAACTCATAAATTTTTAACATGGAAACCCTGTTAAGGGAAAAACCACTAGGACTGGTACCCCAAATTTTCACTCTTCTAACGTGAGCCCTGTTAGGAGCCAACCTTGTTAAAGGTTACAAACACATTGTTAAGTGCGACCTTGTTAGAGGATTTTATACATAGAGTTTATCACTTAGTATCAGGCATCTATTGCTACCATCCTTGAATCAGACTCCTTCTTAGACTATCAATAGGTATCGGGCAAGTCCAATGCTACTTTCATGAATCAACCTTTTTGGCACTCTTTGAGATGTACCTCAATATAGAAGACTGTTAAGTCCTACTCAGTTAAGAGAATTGATGCTTCAATGGTTAAACTGAAACACTATGACCTGTTCATATTGCAACTTTTAATTACAGATTTTTAGATCTATTTAAGTACATTACCTCTCTGACCAATGTATCAATTCAATCCTTTGTGATCCATACTTTCTACTCTGTGATGTTGTGCTCACTGTTTGTTGGTGTCTGCAGAATTCCTTAGCTCTTCCTTCAGCTTGTTTGATCAGTACTGCATGAAGTTGATCCTCATCAGTTTCTCTTCAAAATCCTCTTTCTATTCACTCCCCTTAATCCCATTCGCAAATGAATTAATCTTGTCTCTTATATAGACATGATATTCATTGTTTCTTGATTCTTGATTCTTGATTCTTGATTCTTGGCGTGATAAACAATCCAACCAATTAGATTTAAAGCATAACTCTTGATTTGTCTCATAGATATCTTCTTGCCAACTATACAAATCATCTTTAAATCAATCACTTATCTCTGGTTGAATAAAACAAAGTAGACAACCAATTAAGTCTATTTTTAGATCTGCCAGCTAGATATTTTGTCATTTTCTAAACTTTCTGTTCTGTCGGTCAACACTCCAGTTAGTCATTGGTGAAAACTGATAGTTTCTTTGGTGAGAATCCAGTTAGCTTCATGATCTTCATCCATTGGGCGTCATTATAATTTTACTCATCAGACAACCTTCTGACTTTGCTCATCAGACATCACTGTGGTTTTTCTTCGTCAGGCAACATTGTACTTTTGATCGTCGGGTATCACTATGACTGTTCTTCTTTGCTCTAACTGTCGGTGTGTACTCCATCAGTGTTGTTTGTCACTTAGTGAATACTTGACTTTTATGCATTGATGAAAGCATAACCTTTGTTCTTTTGGTTCTCTGAAGTCTTTAGCATTATGTACATGACCGTACAGATGATATCAAGTTGAAATCAATGACAATACAATACATTAACTAATTTAATGCCTTGCATTATCTTCAACTTATCATTTATCAAACATTCAATCAGTTACATGTCATCAATCTCTCCCTTTGGCATTGATTGAAACATACTATATTATCACACTATACTATTTCTAATACAATATGAAATACAACAGTTGAGATTCATCAAACTACCAATATTTTTGTTTTGATAATAGATAAATGTCTGACCATTGTTAAGCTCTATTTTAGCTTAGATTTGATTCTTGCATCTCTCTGTATTTTGATGTGTTGTGTTCTTTCCTTGTGTCAATTTCTCTCCCTTGACTGTTCTTTCTCTTTTTATGTCTTTTTCTATTGTCAGCAAATCTCCCTCTGTATAATCTTTCCATACAATTTCTCTCCCTAAGGATATAATCTCCCCCTGTTGGAGTTATGTGATAATGGATAACCTCTTTCCCTTTCCAGAAAGATTTGATAATATGGATAATTTCTCTCCCTTTGAAAAAAATGCCAAACAAATATCTTACAAATATCTGACATTCATGTCAAACAATCATTTCTCTCCATCCATAATATATTCCTTGAATTTCCCTTATCCATTAGCAATACATAAATATGCTCTGGTGCTCGGTGCTGATATATATACGTGTCTGTATATAGATGTAGCTTTGAATTTCATCTCTTTTCTTGCATCAACATTAATGATATTATGATAATATGTAGGCTGATGCATCCTTCAATCATTTTACTGACTGGTAGACAAGGGTTTTTGTCACGCCCCACCAGGGAACCCAGGAGGACAAGCCAACTAACTACTAAGAGATGCGAATGTGTGTATATATATATATATATATAAATATTATAACTAATCTAAGTCCTCACAGGTTCCCTAACACTGTTATTCAAGTAACATAATCCAACCTAATCATTTGACCATTAAGGCATTGATTGATTAATATAAGTTTACATTTCATTCCTTATG